>JAHXMU010000133.1:1830994-1886156 GCA_019455685.1 Philornis downsi | reverse complement strand
GACTTTTTTCGTGTAGAAAAGAGTCGGTGCAGACTTTTTTCGTGTAGAAAAGAGTCGGTGCGGACTTTTTTCGTGTAGAAAAGAGTCGGTGCAGACTTTTTTCGTGTAGAAAAGAGTCGGTGCAGACTTTTTTCGTGTAGAAAAGAATCGGTGCAGACTTTTTTCGTGTAGAAAAGAGTCGGTGCAGACTTTTTTCGTGCAGACTCTATTCGAGTAGAAAAGGGTCGGTTCAGACTTTTCTCGTGTAGAAAATAGTCGGTGCAGACTCATTTCGAGAAGAAGGGAAACGGCACAAACTATTTTCGTGTAGAATAGAGTGGGTGCAATCTTCTCTTTCGTGTAGAAAAGAGTCGGTATAGACAACTTTCTTGCAGAAAAGAGTCTTTATTTCTGTAGCATATAGAGTCGCTATATGCGCTTTCGTGTAGAAAATAGTTGTATACACGGGTTTGCTGTGGAAAACAAAACAGCAATTAACTTGAAAATAATTTAGATTAAATGTAAATTCATGGCAGTTTATGCGGCTTTTTCGTCACGACAACAACATTTTATTTCAAAATCCATTGCCTACTTTTAGGAAAATTAATAATTACTGTTTCAAATTTGCACAATCTCTCTTAAGTATGTCTTACTGGCGCTGGATCTTATGTTTAACTACTCCATGGGGTATTTGGAAAATTTCTCCAGTTTTCTCACATTTCCCCCTTGACGGTGTTGAATTAAATATTTGAAAATAAAAACAAAAATACAATACCACTATACAAATACAAAAACGGGAAAAGTTTTACTCGAAAACTTTTTATATTATTTTCATGGCGCTGATTTTCTTTTTGTGCATCGCAATCATCATCATCGCTATCGTTATGATCCTTTGCATCATGCTCTGCTCACATTCGTTGTATGAATAATACAAATCTGAGAAATATGAAATGTAGTTTTAACAGAAAATGCCATAATGAATACGTAAGTAAATAAACGGATTCCTTCTTCTTTGCCGTTACGGGCTGTATATTGCATTTTGGGTAGGTTATGAACGTTCTGATCTCTGGATTGCAACTTTCAAGGAATGAAAGCTTTATGTAAAGCAAAAATTCTTATAACTTTCATCAGAGGGTAAGATAGAGAAGGCGATTGGGGAAAGTAACGGGTAGACAGCTAAGGAAAATTATAGTTTGAAAAACAATTTAAAATAAAACCCCCAAAAACTTTTGTTTGTGCAATAAATTCTGCAGCAAGGAGAAAGAAAAGCCATAGTAGAAATATATGTATGTAATATAATTACACTGAATAACAACAATGATGGCTGAAATTGTTGCTAAATTCCTTCAGGGCTTAGCGGTGGTACCGTTTAAAGTTAAAGTTAATGTAAAATATTTTATCAAAATCCCAAATTAAGCGAAATATTATATGTAATCATGAAATTAGCGGTAAATGATGCATAAACTTTAGCAGTTGTAAGATTATTAATTTCCAAAATTGAATCTCCATCTAATGACTAAATTATTTTGTGGCAGCAGATTTTCGTAATAAAAATAGTTTTCATATTTACAATCTTTGCGATTTTCTATTACCCCAGAATGCGGGAAATAAAGCAAAGTCATGGGGATTGACATTAACATAAATTTGTTGCATACTTTCTAGCATAAATTACGAAATAGCAGCCAGCCAAAAACTATACCATTTTTGCTACAGTTTTGTTGTTTATCACCCTTTCCCACCTTCCTCCACTAACATTATCTTTCTTTATCTCGTTGTACAATAGTTCATCATGAGCTGGTATCGCATATATTGTGGCAGTTTTTATTTTTACAATCAACAACAATAAACTCTTATGTCAGTCTGTCAAAAATTTTCAACTTTTCTTTGTTTTTTCTGTTTTTTTTTTGTTTTTTGTTTCACAAATGTAATTTATTATTTGTATTTTTGGCTTAAAACGTTTTAAAGTGATGTTAGAAGGGAGCCAAAAGCAAAAGCTTAAAACGCATTATAACTTTATGTCATGAAAATTATATTAATTTTTACATTTTACTATCGAAATAAATTTGTATGCTATGTTTGCTATTTGTAAAACGAACTCGCAAATTTCAAGGGAAAGCAAAGCGAAAAGGAAGGATTTGAGAGTCCTTTAAAAAAGGGTCTGATAATCAACAGTCGTTAGAGGAAAACTGGAAAGAAATACTCGGCAGTATTTTATCAGTGATAAAAAATCTCTGTAGTTAAATTCCTATTGACCAAAATACAGTACATGAATACACTTTCGTTTCGCACTCCTCTCTTGGGGAAAACTTTAGAGTTTATAGGCTGCTAAATGTCCCGGCTTGTTTGAGTAAAAACGTTTTATATTTGATAAAATTGCTGAATCTCTGGACTTATAATCAACGTTAAGCTTAAAGCCGTTATGGAGTGCGAACTTTTCCCTTAAGATGTTACTATATCCGTCTGTTGGAAATTGTGAATACTTCGATATAGTATTAAACTTCTTACCATTTATTCGTAAAAAAACTAATAGATACGGGGATAACTATCCCAGTTTATACTTTTAAATGACGCTATTTCGATGACGTGTCTGGGAAATTCTAAAAAATAATTTCTGTTGATATTTTACTAGACAACATGAGCTATATTAAAACGTTACATATGTTAAGAGACCGTTTTAGATATTGCTACTTATCTTACGATCTATCGGTACGTTGTCCATGTCACTGTGGACGGCAATTCCAAACTCGCACACTTTTAAAGATAGATTTCACTCAACAGAATGGCAACGCCAATACAGAAAACGTATTGGAAACCCCTCCCGATCTCGGAAACCAATCGGCCAATCACGAAAATAATTTCATTTATGACAGCTCTAAGTGTTAAGGATATTATGCTGTTCTTCACATAACAAAAAAAAAATTATTGCAAAATCGACAAAATGAACAAATCGCTAAAACACAAATGTGTTTGTAACTTGCGAATGAATAGTCCAATCGTCAGGATAAAGAAATTGTATACCTGTGGAGGATGGTTATGCTATATGGCGACTTCAACATCTCAACAAAAAGTTTGGTATGAAATGCTAAACTAATAAATCGCCAAAATAAAAAAATCACTAAAATAAAACAGAAAACGGCAAAACAGAAAACAGTAACTCTAGGTGGATGCTTTGACACCTCATGAGCTTCTTGTGGATTCGCGTTGTCCCTTAGATGGCAATTTTATTTGTTAACAACTTTGTCATTCCCCTAAATATGTCCTTAGTCGACAAAGATGACTTTTCGTGCGAAATTGGGCTTCTTTTCCAATCGTTGTTTCCTTGGCCAGTTTGATCTTGTGTGAAGTTCAAGTTCCGATGCAAAATTTGACATGTTAAAGCCTATAACATAAAGCCTATATATAATTTAGGTTCTTGTGCACGGCGAGGAATCGATTGCCTCTTATTTTTCTGCACATTTTCAAAAACAGCGGCGATGTTCCCGCTCAATCTGGCGTTCGTTTAGCGTACGGTTGTTGGCTGATTATTTATTGAACCGATCGTCCACCCACTAAGCGTCGACTTTGAAGTACCATCACGTCTGGCGTAAAAAGAGAAGAAACGCCCGCAACGATTGCGCTAACGAACATTATTTTAATAATAAAGTTTTGTCATATGCAGAAGCTGCCCAGTCATGTAACTTGACAGGAGGGTTGGGCATCAGTGACTGATTAATAAACAACAGATTAGACAGACGTCGCCAAAATAACATCGACGCGTTCTAAATAGAAAATCCGTTAACATATCTTTGTTCACAAGAAAAACAACTTAAATGTAGTTAAGATAAGTTTAGGTTTGTTGGTGATAATTGTCGACCTTTCTTGTAAGCAAAGTAATTTTTCCTTGTAAGCTTAGGTATATTCTTCCAACGCATTTCTTTTTCCATCGAATCTTTTTACTTTATATTTTCTAATTTTTCATTGAAGTTAAAAAAAATTAAATCTGAATCAACCAATATTTTTTTTTTGTAATCAGTGCCATGCGGTTTTACCGGTCATTCCTCTGTTTCATACGGAGCAAATTAAGAATCAGATTCAATTAAAAATTCGTTCGTTCAATTAAGTTTTTAACTGATTTTCAAGAAATTCTTATGATTATTTGCAACTGTAGATATATGTAAGTTCCTCTCCTAAATTGAAGTTAAAGTTATGTTCGTCACAAAGAACTAAGTCAATAATCTTTTTAAGCTTATTGCTTAATATCGTCGACCTGTCTCTCCCTCTCTCTCTCTCTCTAGGCTCCATAAGATAAAATGTTCGACCAGTAGGCTTAAGATTAGATTTTTCTTGTTTGATAGAGTTTAATATCATCTTATCTAATATTTACCGTTCGTTAGCTATATGAAATCAACCGCAATTGCCTCTATAATAACACCATTGCACGCTTTCAGGCGTAATAAAAATCACATTAACACACATATTGGAGACATTTAGTTTGTGTGAGCGTACGGAGAGTGTCTGAACTGAACGAATCCGTTTCTCTAGGTAATTTAATCTCTATGAGCAACATTTAGTATTTGGAATTTGATTAAAATTTTAATTGATAAAAACCAAAATTTGTTAAAAAATATTTGTGATATAATCAAAATGTTTCATAGCATAATTTTGGACTGAAATTATTTCTGTGCTTTGTTTTCGTTTCAAGGAACTCAAAAATTATTCTCTATTATTTTGCTTTTATGTTTTTTTTTTGTGTTTTTGTTTATTTGTGTTTATCAATTTTTATTTCTCAAAACTATTTTTGTTGATATCATTTTAAATTTCAAGTAAACTCAATTTGAACTCTAGAGCTATTTCTGCTTACGCTTTGACAAAGTTAGTTTTATTTTTTTTTTCTCGTTTTGTTTTATATAGAAGAAGCACTGCAAATTCAGTTAGAGTTCTCTTTGTGTTGAACATTTTCTCTGATTTCAAGTGAAAACTTTGGGGAGACGCAAAAATGGACAAAAAAAAAGAAAAACTCAAAACAAAATATAAAATCTAAATTCATAAAAAAGCGATGATGATACTCGTGAAATATAATGAAGGAAGTATAGGAAACGGGGGAACTAAAATTGTGCGTGAATCCATATGTAGGAGGATGTTTCATGTGGGATTCTGTTGCAGTGGGATGAAATTAATCCAACAAAAAATTTTGGTAACACTAATTTAAAGCTGGAGTTACAAATTTTGCTATCAAAAGTTCATTTCTAAATATTATTATTAATTTTTGTAGTATCTTTGAAAATAATAATACTTTTTGAACTATTCCGAATGCTTTTGGAAATAAATATTTGGAATAATAAACTCTTTTAGTTTTTTAGTTTGAAAAAAAATCTGTCTAGGACCTAATTTTCCAACATTTTTAAATGATTTCTTTTGTGGTGGTGCAGTTACTCCTTTACAGTTCGCTCAGTAACTGTGCCAATCCAGAGACCATCTCAGACATGCAAGTAGAAAACAAGCCAAATTGTGATAGCGGTTGGAAGAGTGGAAACTCAATTGCTTCAGAAACCATCTGTATTTGATAAGTTACATTAACTAGTGACTATTGACGTATTGCCTAAACGTCCTTAGAAACCTTCCCAGACTTTCAAAGACTACTCTTCAATCCCACAATTGGTATAGGAACTCATAAAAGATACGTAAGAACATAAAATGTTGTTTTTATCTGTATGTTACGGTTAGGCTTTCATGTCCTACATTCGATTGCTACAGAAAATGGGCTGCCTTTTATATGAATGTCTGCGATGGATTTCAGAATGGTTTCATTACTGTTCGAGGGGATGCAAATTACATTTTTGCTCCCTTCTCGCAACGTATCTTAGCTAGTACAGAAATCATTCCAGGCATCGTAGCCATCAAATCACATTCAACTGGATATATCTCGTACAGTCATTGAATATCTGAAAACATTCAATGACTGTACGAGAAACATCCCATATCTTTCACGTACAAACATTCAAAATTTTATTATTCCCCTAAGGATCGTGTGGTAGCCTATAAGAAACATGCATCTGTGTGTTATGTATAGGCTTCTATACCCACCATCCAATTGTTGTAGAAAATGGCCTCGCAATTCCCTAGATGTCGGGGAAGCTGTCTGGTTTCATTGGTTTCACTAAATGTGAGTTTGCGCTTCATCCCTCGCAACTTAACTCAGCCATTATGGAAAGTATTCCAGCAATCCAGATAATCACAGTTGGAATCAATCACGATTTATAAATAGATATATTTTTTCTGTTTTACTATTTAGAAAGTGTAAGTAAACTTTAAAGTGGGTGAGAAATGCAGGGAAGGTGTCTCGGAAGTAATGGACTTCATTTCATCGCCTCTTCTTTGAAATATAAATAAAAATATACATTTTATCCCAATTAATCCCAAAAGTTTCACTGTGCCACTTAACTTCTGGCATTCGTATTACCGACAGCGATACGGTTGCGCCACAGGAGCATATCAAAGTTAAATTAAATTGTATTTTAAATTAAAAACTTTACCGTTATGCTGCTTTATTACTAATACAAACCGACACACAGACACTCACGCACTTCCCCAGACATTCGTGCCTTCGAGTGTGTCTGAGATAGGGAGAGAGAGCTACCATCATGATGCCAAAGTGTTGGTTTAACTTTTCCTTGTTGTTATTTTCGAGTTTTTCTCAGTTGTTAACTAAACTTTAGGTGAGCTGTAATGCCACTTGTGGTTGATGCTTGATGATGACGCTGGTGATACTGCTAGTAATCATCCTGATGATGGGGGAAGACAGCCCGATGACCATTGGTTTCTTGCTTTACTAGGAGTAAAAATGTAAATTGTGTCGAGAAATATAGCATAAAAAAAACTTTTCGTCTGCATATAACTTTCAACATATTAATGGAGTTTATTGCGTGATTGTCGCACTTCTTTTGCTGTTGCTATAATCTGTCGTAAAGACTGGTGCATGAATAAGTCAGTATGAATTTGTCGGCACGATCCTCACTTGACAGAGCAGAAGAAAACTGTATAATAAATGTTTAATTGCATACCCTAACATTCATCTCTTCGAACAGTATCGTAATTTTTCAATCGATAAAGGCACTATGCTCAGCACACACTAGTATTGTGCATATCTTCATAGATTTGGGCCTCGATAAAGCCAACTATGTGCTGCCACGATGTGCTGACTACAATTTCGAGTGGTTGAACATTCGACGTTTAAAAAGGAATTGGGAAAATTCTTTTTCTCGCTATGTTGGCGCAAATGTCCTTCACATTTGAGCGGAGTTTGAATGCCATCTGGCATTTAGATTGTTTACAGAGCTCGACTATGTCAGTTCATCTCAAGTCTGTTTTGTGATTTTTATAATGGATAAAAATTTTTTCCAAAAAGAATTTCACACAAATTTTATATTGCAAATGGAATTTCGTAAGCCGAATCGATAGAAATGTTGCAAAATGACTACAGTTAAATCAAAATTATCAAAAGCACTTGCATATAAGTGGTGGTACAGTGACACTCAAAAGTTGTCGAGAGGTGGTGGAAAGTTTTCCTCGCTCTGGTTGCCCGTCAGCATCTTCGACTGAAGCTAACATCGATAAAGTGAAGGAAATGGTGACTTTTTTAGTCGTTTAAGTTGGAGTGATTTAGACGCTTTAGACTTTCTATGTCTCATGAATTATATCGAGCTATTTTACAAGACTGTTGAGTTTGAAATGCTTGCAGACATGCTGACATGCTACAATTTTGACAGCCACATTTTCAGAGCGCATTATAACTGATGATTAGACATGGATTTACGAGTTTGACAAGCAAATCATTTAACAAGCTTCAGAATGGCGCCTTCCTCCGACTAAGCCAAAATCAAAAAAATTATGTTAAAGTCGATCAATAATCAAAATAGTCTCGATTATTTTCTTTGATTATCGCGCTGTTGTGCACCCGGAATTCTTGCACAATAATAACGTTGTCTAAGAGAGTGAAAAGGACAGATTTATACATTTTAAGCCTACGACAGGTCGCTATCCCGATGACATGTGGTTCAAACAAAGATCAATTCATGTTCAAATGCAGGATTAGTTCGGTGAACGGATAATTTCATGTTCCGCACCTCTAAATTGACAGTTTAGTTTATGTTCTATCCCACCTTTAGGCTTTTGTTCTTCGGGCTACGTAAAGCCCCAAGTCTACATCAACAAACTTCAGAGTGCCGCCTACCATCTGAGCCAAAATAGAAGAAAGCACGTCAAAGTCGGCCAAAAATCAAAATTATGCTGACTACTTTCTTTAATTATCGCGTTGTTGTGCTTTATGCCGTATTTGAGAGAAAGGAAATGGCCATTTTTATGGATTTGAACTTTATCAAAAAAAAAAAAACATTCCTTAATGAATCATCCAATAGCATTTGGCTGTGACATCTGACCATTTTCGATTAGAATCACACGGTAATGACTGTATCCTTGGTGAAGTAAACTAACACCAGTATGCGTATTTGTAACTTCTGATGTTCGTGCTTTTGATTTGTTGTTAAGTTTTGGGTTATACTTATAAAACCATGCTTTGTCGTATATTTGAATTCGATTGATGGTGCCGGACTCCCCATTTTTTAATATGTTAAGAAAATTATTGCGATTTTCCAATACAGCCAGCTTGGAGGCATCAGATGTCCCGTTGACCTCTGCGAAATTTGATGTTTATTAAGCTTAACAATATAGTATATATGTAGTTAAGCATAATAAATTATCCCTGCTGTTTTACTACTTGAAGAAATATTTACTTTTTCCCATTGAGATCACTCTTAAAACCATATAGTACCGTCCCATTCATTGTCTCCGGTTTCAATTTCATTTTAAATTGCTTCCATGCCATCGCATAAACAGATGTCCTTCAAAGTTCTGCTCCATTGGTTAACATTTACAGCATTCATTATGCCTCCTTTTTGTTGTCCACATTGGGTTAATTTCGGTTTTGTGCTCTTTGTGATCATTTTTCAATACCAAAGATTTTCATATAAACGAAAGGAGTCAGAAAGGAGGACGAAATAAAGCGACTATTCGGATACACTATATTAAAAATAGAAAAATGAAAGTTTCATCGACAAATTTATTTAGATCTATAGCAATATATTTTCCCAATGATCTGATGTATAATAGATTTCGTCTTTAATTTTATCGACGGCTGCATTAAAGTGTTGCTCCGACCATCGTGCGTCACGTAGCATCCTTTTGCATTGAAATGAAAACATTAGCAGTTGTCTTATTGACTCGACCCCTCACTTTCCAAACATCGAACATGACATAAAAACCGTGTTCACAGCGATGAACGAGAATTACAACATGTTCAACACCCACCCAAATCATGTACGGAGGTCGAAAACGGGTTTTTTGTTACAGGTCCTCCTACTTATATGTTATAGTTTTTCTTTTTTGGCCACATTGGTAGGAGAGCGAGATCATGATAAGTGATGATGCGTACACTGAAAAAAAAGTGGAATATAAAATTATCCAAAATATACAAATGCAAAAATAAAGTCAAACATTAGCACTGTATAAAAACACGAAAACATAAAAATTTATAAATGTCAAAATATAAAAATATAAGAATATGAGAATATAAAAAATATGAGAATATAAAAACGTAAAAATATAGGAATTTAAAACTATTAAAATGTATAAATATAAGAATATAAAAATATAAAAATACAAAAATATGAAAATATGAGTATATCAAAATATAAAAATAAAAAATGAAAATATAAAGATACGAAAATATGAACATATAAGAATTTGAAAATATGAAAATATAAAAATATAACAATATAAGAATAGAAAAATACAAAATTTTAAAATGTAAAAATATAAAAATTAGGCAAATATAAAAATATACAAATTTTAAAATACAAGGACATAAAAATATAAAGATAAGAATACAAAGATATCAAAATATGAAAGAACAAATCTAAAAATATACAAATATAAAAATTTTAATATATTAAAAAAAAGGTTTATAAATATAAAGGTATATACCTACAAATATGAAAATATACAAATACATAAAAATATATAAATATAAGGATATAAAAATATAATAATAAAAAAAATACAGAAACACAAAAATATGAAAATATAAACATTTTAAAATATAAAAACATAAAAATTTTAAAGTATAAAAATATAAAGATAAAAAAGTATAAAGATATAAAAGTACAAAAATATCGAAATACGAAAGTACAATAATCTATAAATACACAAATACACAAATATAAACATTTTAATATACTAAAAAAAGATATATAAATGTAAAGGTATATAAATACGAAAATATAAAAATATATAAAAATATAGAAATCTAAGGATATAAATATATTAAGGTATAAAAATATAAAAATGTAATGATATAAAAATATAAAAATACAAAGATACAAAAATATGAAAATATACAAATTTAAAATATAAAAATTTTAAAGTATAAAAATATAAAGATATAAAAATACAAAAATATCGAAATATGAAAGTACAATAATCTATAAATATACAAATACACAAATATAAAAATTTTAATATACTAAAAAAAGATATATAAATGTAAAGGTATATAAATATGAAAATATAAAAATATATAAATCTAAGGATACAAAAATATAAAGGTATAAAAATATAAAAATGTAATGATATAAAAATGTAAAAATACAAAAATATGAAAATATAAAAATTTTAAAATATAAAAACATAAAAATTTTAATGTATAAAAATATAAAGACATACAAATTTAAAAAAAAAGCAAAATATGAAAGTATAAAAGTCTAAAAATTTACAAATGCACAAATATAAAAATTTTAATATATTAAAAAAAGGTATATAAATATAAAGGTATATAAATATGAAAACATACAAATATATAAAAATATATAAATATAAAGACATAAAAATATAAAGCTATAAAAATATAAAGATATAAAAATACAAAAATATGAAAATATAAATATTCTAAAATATAAAAACATAGAAACATAAAAATTTTAAAGTTTAAAAATATAAAGATATAAAAATATAAAGGTATAAAAATCTAAAAATATACAAATACACAAATATAAAAATATAAAAATTTAAAAACATAAAAATATATAAATGTAAAAGTATGAAAATATACAAACGTAAAAATATAAAGATGTAAAAGTTTAAAAATGTAAAAAGGATTTAAATAATATGTCTTAATATTTGTATAAGTAAGAAGATGTTTGTTTCCTACAAATGTCAAATTGCTATGTCCTTAAGACACATGGGGTCGCCAAGCGGGATTTTATTATCAAAATAGCGATTTTTTGAAATACGCTTTGTAGAACATTACAACGTTTCATCTTCAGTTATTAAGCGTTCCTTTGATTCTCTTCTTCGTATTCTTAAGATCCCAGTAGGTAAAGATCCTGCAGTACTTGCAAGCCATGGAAATGTGTTGTCTTCAACGATCTCTCGTGGAAGCAGCAGTATTCCCAGTTTGTAGAATTCCGAGTTGAGGCGTTTTTTAAACACAAATAATTTTCCAGTGTATTTAGCCATTATATTTTTTTTTTCTCTTGTAACCCGTTTATTTTTTTAACATCTCCGATAACGCCGCCTCTATAAATTTAATCTCTTTGCCCGGTGGACGGTCTCGTCGTTTTTTCATCTGTGAGATAAATGAAATATTGCTGCTAATATATTCCATGAGGTGTAGCTGAGTTTTTATTTTCATCATTCTATCCCAACGACAATTTATTTATGTGAGTCCATTTATTCACTCTCACGGCTCATTGATATGACTTTTGGTGTCAGGATTCAGTATATTTACATATTTTTTTTTCTGGTTAGTTCATTCCAGAGAATCTCATTGTGTGTAATGTAGCTGATGGTTGTGTTTTCGATTTGTTTGTATTTGAGTTTATTAATATTGTTCGGAAATCCTGTATTATTATTCGCATGTTTTCCAGTTTTTTTTTTTTGTTGTGTTCTGTATTTGCATATCGCAATGACCTCAATTAATTCTCGACGAGCTCACACATGGAGAGAGATTGCGAATGCAGGCATTTACATTGCATTGGATTGTGTACTTGTAATTTCATTTAATTAAATTATTGTATTTATTTATTTTTAACTTGATTACCAGATTCCAATTGCGTCAGGGTTTAAAATATAACCTAGAAAAGCTTAGCAGAAAAAAAAAAAACGTTCGACAAGCCAAATATGAATTTATTTTTTTAACATATATTTATTTGCTGTTTTTCTCTTCTATTTGCAGGTAAGCTTTGCGAATTTTGCACGTTTTTGATCTGAAATTGAACAGATGAAAATATACTACGTTCTTGCAATCTGCGACCAATGTAATAATCCTTTGTCTGTTGTTGTGGTAAGTTTGTCAATAAAAATTAATTGATTTATTTGCCTTAGATAAGGACGAATATAAATTTAGTTTCCAATCCATGTCAGATGTAAAATTTGTGCATTAATTTTCATGTGTGAAGTTGGCAGTGTGACACTATTAGGAAAGTTTATTTGATTTTTGAATTTGAATTCTAATAAACATTCTGTTAAAAAAATTTGTCAGGATTTGTTCACTTAAGAAAATTCTTTTCGTCCCTAAGCTGGCACAACTGTCTCCCCTACTGGCGCGGAGTTCGTACGTGATCTATAATTTACTTTGTTTACAACGTTCGATTTTATCAGCTCATTTGAATGGTGTTTCTGAGGAAAGATTTGATTCGGCCCTCGACGTCTTCAAGTGTAATTAACATTGATAAATTGAATGAAGTGGTGACTGAATATGCATTGTTTTGTTGGATAATTTGTCGACATTTTGAAGGTAATTCCACCAGAACTTGTTATCCTTATCGGCAAGAAAGTGGGACCGTTTTTCATCAGTTAAATCATTCGCTATAAACAGGAACAGCTGGTAAACACATAGTGCCAGGTCTAGACTATAAGGTGGATGTATGTGTGTATATGGATCCCAACTATGTTCCTGGAGCTTCTGGAGAGTCACTATCGATGAATGAGTCCTTGCACCATTCTGATGGAACAGAATTCCTCTTCTATTGGCCGGAGCTGAGCGTTTCTGGACAATTGCTTGCTTCAAACGATAAACATGTTTGCAGTACAGTCCTAATTAATATTTTGACTATAGGGAGGTAGCTAGTAGTAGGCGATTCTCAGATAATCCCACTAAACAGTAGGCGATTCTCAGATGATCGCACTAAACACTCCGCAAAACTTTCCTGACTGTCAATCCTGGCTTAGCCACAGCGTGGCGCCAGCTCACCGCGATTCGACCACGATCATTTTCACTTGACGTTGTCGTAAGCAACTCACTATCCATCGTCATTCACCGTTGGCTTCAGAAATGGGTCGATTTTGTTGCAATGCCACAGCGAATCGGAGATGATCCATTCGGTCCATGGGGTTTTTTTTTTGCGTTAACTCGTGTGGCATCCATACATCGAGCTTCTTTTTGTATCCAGCCTTACCCAGGTGATGCCAAAGGGGTGGATGTTTAATGTTTAGTTCCTAGGCAATGGAAACATTGATTACATGACCGTCGAACTTAATTATCTCCATTGTACTGTCTACATTTTCCATAATTGGCCTTCCAAAGCGTGATGCATTTTTGACATCAAAATTATTGGAATGTAATTGACGGAACCAAAACTGCACCTGGTTGACTGTTACATTATTAGGACCATAAACACTATTCGAATTTTCAGCTGCCTGCTTTACATTTTTGCTTTAACAGAAAAAAAATTGTAAAATATGGCGTGTTTTCCCTTTGCTGATGTTCATTTGTGAAGCGTGCTTATACAGGATTATCCATGTGGTGGTTTAAAAACCGCCGGTCAGGCAAGGCTGTCAGCTGTTAAATACATGCCATCCGAAGTGTCATTTATTTAGTGAAAGGTATGCCATTTACGAATATGAATCGTTTAACAACTGATGAACGCATAAAAATAGTTACAGCTTACTACAAAAGTGGGGATTCAAAAATGATTCAACATGATCTATTTGGCTTTATTGCATGACAAGTTTCCAGGAAGCGTAATTTCACGTTTTGACGACGTCAATTGGCCACCAAGATCGTGCGATTTGATGCTGTCAGACTTTTTTTTGGTTGAACTTCGTTAAAGGCCGTGTTTACGCGGATAATCCCCAAACGTACCACTCGAAATGTGGGGGGATCATAGCTTTATGTGTGCTTTATTTAGCTTTACTTTTGAACCCGAAAAATAAATGACCCGTTACAATACTCAGTCAAGCAGTATTTTTTTGAATACGACGTCTTTGTAACGCCATCTAGTGTAACCAGATCGTAATTATACGTACAATCCATGGTACAGATTACTAAATCCATCTATTGGTAAGATAATGAATTTCTTTTTATTGTGCATGTTCGCGAAACCGTGAATTCTGTAATATCAAATGCATTTGTGGCCACGTTTAATACCACCTCTCCTTTCGTTTAATTTCAGTTTTCATTCATAATATCTTTTCTATTCGGAGGACCTACTATATATTGCAATTTTCGTAGTCTCCGTGTGCTTCCAATGCAAATATTACTTTAAATGACAATAACGATATGCAGCTTTGATGTTAGTTGCAAAGATTTCTGTTAAACAAATTAACATATAATAATGATGATTACAATGTTAAAGATTACAGTAGAAAATGAATGGTAGGAGGTCGATTACAAACCCACACTTTGCCGTCTAAACTGACCAATTTTCTGCACCAGTTTTTAGCCTTGGCAGCATTTTGTGTTATGTGTGTTGTGGGAAATCAAAATGATGGCGCAATAATCGTTATGACAGCAAATAATTGTTGCCAATAACTAACATAAGAAATGCCGTCAATCAAATAAGCATTGGCAGAAAAAATTTACGATCATAAATCAACCTATACGCACAATGTAGGTTCTACAAGTTCATTACTTGAAATTGCACTTTCACAAGAGAAGGAATCCTAATTATCGTCGATTTTGTATCTATGAAAGTGAATGTTGTATTGTAATTGGAATTCAAAACATTATAAGAGATTGTCCACGAACTTAAAACGGAATTAATTTCAAACTAAACCCATATTAAGAATTAATAAGTGTATCACCTTTAAGATCAGGCAACATCACAGAAGCGGAATGAATACAAAAAAAAGTGGTGATTTGTATGCAGAATCAGAACGAGCCGAAAAGTTATGATTCTGCATACAAAATATGCAATAATTTCGATTCTGATTCCGACAACAGAGTTTAGGGATTATGTTAAATTTTAATTCCCAATCACATACCCGACAATGGTATTAAAAATATTTGTACAATTTTGACTCTGTTTCAATCCATGAAATGTGTTATCAATAAAAGAAATTGACTTATTTTGAGAATTTTTGATTGAAAAAATTTACAAAACTATCTAGATACCAATACGCCGGACATAAAGGTTTTTAGTTTACTCTCAACCCGACCACTACCAAATACGAAAGTTACATTTACTGAGATGACTTGGAATCCACTTCTCGTAGAGCAACTTCAGGACGGAATGCATGTCTTATATCTGTGTGTTAAGTATGGTACCCTGTATCGTCCATTTCATTGCAATGAAACTTTTGGTGTTTGTTTCTTACATGTCTGGGATAGTGAGCAGCCATACGATGGAGTGAATGTCTTACAAGGTAGCTGAGAAATATTGCCATGTTAAGGAACTTAAATAATTAGTATTTTGTATTACATATAGGTATATATCAACTATCTTTTGTTCATTCCTTTCGGAAATAGTACGTTTATTTTAAATCTTTTTAGTGGCCTTTGCAAATAATTGAATTTAAATGGTTTTAATGCTCGGTGATGCAATTGCCACATTATTACTGCCTGAGGAATTCCAGTGGCAATTGCCTCAATTATAATTCGAAAGCATTACTATAAATCAACCAAATTATTTGCTTTTGTTTTGTAAATTTCTTATTTACACAAGAAAAACAGTAAGCTCAATAAAGTCTGGAGAGCTGGCATATATAGGTAGAATATCTTGAAATCAACTCATTGGGCAATTTTTGCTCCAATTCAGACATAACATTGCACCATTTTGTTGAAACCACACACAGATTGGAAGGGATTCTTTTTCGGCGTAGTTCTGGTAGGGAAAAACTCTTTCAGTATTTTTAAGTAACAGCTTGGTAGCAACATTCATTAGTCATTCCGCCTGTAAATTAAGTATAGGTTGTTACAACGCTTGTCGAATTGTAATGCAACTTTTGATAGTTGTCCTTTAAGCATCTGAAATAGTTTATAAATGAAACCAGTCATCCTCGAAATTATGGAGATGTTAAATGTTAGAAGAGGACAAAGTTGGTGCTGTAGGAAGAAATGTCCGTGAAAGTACTGAACTCATTTCTGGGTGAAAGCAACGTTTTCAGCATTTTGCAAAATTTATATCGTTCATTCGTAAGTAAAAATTATATACGTTAGTAATTGATTAATATTGTGGGCGTGGCTATTCCAAATTCGATTTTTCACTGAAAATCATGACAATTCGATACATTACATTGTATATGAGAAGAGCGCTCATATCCGGTCCATGGTGGATGATATGAAAATTGCGGCCTTGTCGAATTTTTGACTACTGACAAACTTTGCGTCTGTCCCCTTGCTTAAAAGGGAAGATGCTGACCCTTTTGAAAAATATTTAAAATGGAATACGACCGGTTAGGTAAATTTTATTATCCATGGCTTATTTTGCAACCATATTTGTTCTTTATAGATATCAAGACTTACTTTGAGATTGATAGGTTCTGCATTGACTTTCTTCTGCCAAAGATAACCCCCATAAGATGTTGCCCCCAGATGCAGTTTGCAACGATTTTTTATAAGATCAGTTGACCACTTCTCTTGGTTCTTGGCATTCTAACGTTATAAATTTTTTAAAAAAGTAATCAATACGACGACATATTTCTACTTAAATATTTCTAAATTATTTTTCGAAAATATTATCAAACATCTTCTCCTTTCGTTTTCTTGGTCACCATTCTCCACTACGTGTCGCTCTCACATCTTCTGCGCGTTTTAAATTAGTTTGAAGTTTTATTTCCGCCCCCAAAAGCCGACAATCACTTATACAGCTATAAATGCCTTTAGCGTAGCTGATATTGAATTTTGTGTCATTGTATTAACACACACGTAAATGATGGCCACTCAGGTGTTAGTGCTGGTGATGGCGGGGCGCCATTGATTTGGAAAGAGGATCTTGGGGCGTTGAGGGGAATTCAATTGCAAAAGGTACTTTATATTGTAGCCCAGATATTCTAGGACAATGCCAGCCAGCAACCGTGGCCAATGCTGCAGCTATAGCGCACAATGTTTGTGATGAAACACTTAAAACCAAAGGTATTTAAAAAACGAGGGTAGGAGTTCAAAGTTTTACAAATTTTTACTGTAGTGGATATTTTTTATGATATGACAAGAATGAATTTTACCTGTGCGATGGTGGAACTTAGCAATGAGAAAGATCTCTGACATCTGTATATTACAAAGAACAGAGTTGGACCGAGGCAATAAGTTCGGCTGGGCTGAACCCTATCAACCCATCATGCGGTTGACACGTGTCATGACATCCCTCTCAATTGTATACACATTTTGATGATGGTGATGAATGCGGGATTGAACCGCCGATCGTGCAAACAATAGTAGCGTCTACTAACCAAGTCTAAAATGGAATTCATTCCTTCATTTTTTTTTGAATTTTCATATCTATCAAATGGAATACTGAAAGAGGTCCATTTATCGAGAGATGGGTTTAATCCTCGCATATTCATGTTTTTTGCCAGTAGGAAAACTAATTTTTGACTAATTTTTGATACCAATATTGCACCTATAAGTAAATAAATTGAGAGTTATTTCTGTCACATATTGTTGAAAAATATTGATAAACTTAGATTTTCCTATCCTATCCTATTAAATCGATTTTATCTACCTGCCTTCTGATAGGCTCGTGGACGAATACAGTTAAATCGATGGCAATGAATATAACTTTTTAAATGATGCATATAACGAGTGTGTTGTACATTTGAGTGTGTCATTCCTTCCGGTTGCTTACATTTCGGTAACAATTTCTAGTACAATTAGTGCAGGATAGGTGTCGCTTGAGTCTTTTCAATAAGTTTTTTTAATACAGCAATCGGAAGTAACTTAATAATGTAATTTTGCGATCTGCCGAACTGTTCTGTGGATCCAAAAGGATTAATTTGTTCATTATTTCTTGCTTATGCATAGATAATTGTTTCTAGTACAATTAATATGATAGACGACGCGCGATTAATGTCAATAACTTTGCTTTATATCAGTCTTTGTTCCGTCTGGTTTGCTATTTAGTTTCTGCAAGTACGTTTCGGTGATGGTACATTTTATATATATTTATACATTCAAGTTTCACTGCAGTAGCTTTTTTTTCCAAGATCTTACTTACAAAACACTACAAATCATCTAATTTTGGTACTTTGCATGAGCTTTATTGCACCAGATTTTAAGTATACTAGTATGTAGGTTTCCACGTGTTTGAGAAGGTAAAATTTTGTTAAAAGATTGTTTTTATTCTGTTTATAGTTTTTGGTACAATTAGTGCACGATCGGTGGCGCGTAAAATATACATTAATAATTATTATTTACGTGTAAGTTATAGATATCTTTATAACGAAAAGTATATGCCCAGTCAATCGATTCTGTGGCTTCAAAAGAGTTCCTTTATTTGCTTAGGAGATTTAGGGGTTTGAGGAATGTGTTGTAATACAATTAGTTGTAGTACAACTAATGTGTGATAGGTGGCGTCTCTTATTTTAATAATTTTGATTGTCTGTCTGTATTAATAATTATTATTTACGTGTAAGTTATAAATATCTTTATAACGAAAAGTATATGCCCAGTCAATCAATTCTTTGGTTTCAGAAGATTTCCTTTATTTGCTTAGGAGCTTTAGGGAGTTCAGGAATGTGTTGTAATACAATTGGTTGTAGTAAAACTAATGTATGATAGGTGGCGTCTTTTATTTTAATAATTTTGATTTACACTTGCCTGTCTACTATATGGAGCTTGTATATCGTTTAATAGTTTGGGTCTACACTTAGATAACCCGTGAGCTGCGTGTCGGGGAATGGGTCTAAGCCTAGACAACTCGTGGACAGGGTGTCGGGGATGGGTTCTAATAAAAAAAAAATACACCATAGGCTTGCCATGGGTAATTTCAAGCAATGATTTTCGTATGAGTTGCAACAATTTTAACGCAATCTATGCACCAGAGTAACAATATCCCAATGAAGCTTGAACTGCAAGATTTGACCTCCTGCAAATATTTTCTCTTTCCAAACTGAATAAATTATTAGAAGGTAAGAGGTATCCTACTAAAGGACAGTAAATAGTAGTAGTAATAAAAGATCCAATAAGAGAATTAAGAAAAAACTCTTAAAACTTGTTAAACTACCTTCGTTCTATACTCACCGCTCCTACTGCTGTGTCAATTCACTTTCTAGCTGCCATGTTGCAATATGCAACATAAGAAATACACTTGGAACGTTAATTAGAATTGATTTATATTGTCACAGATGTAGATTGCAGGTGTAACAGCGCGCATACCCAACACTGTCCATCTTCTTCTTTTAGGCTACACTGAAAAGTCAATTGAAATTAGTGCAATGGTTGGTGGTGGATGCTCGCCTATTTGCAGTTTCCATGTCATTGTGGGAGTCCATTTGTGGCTGGAAATTAAAGCAAATTCGTTGATGTCCTTGTATAGTATGAGCCAAGTATGAGATTGCTGCTGTTGGGCTAAAGCCGATTAGGATGGTATATGCTGCGTCCCCCGCTCTTTGCGTATGCATTAAAGAAAAATTGCCTCAAGTAGGAATATTTAAGGTTTGTTAAAGCTCGTAAAGTTTTGAAGAATTTTTAACAATGGTCGTTCATTGTTTGGGTAGGAATAAAGTCCTTAGATGGACATATTTTTCAGGCGACACAACAAATTTGAATAAATAACAAATGTTTTGTGTTTTACGGACGGTTTTTTTTTGGACAAAAAAACATAAAGTGCTTAAATAAGGTGTATGGATCGTTGGACACGTTTTTTTTTTAGCCAAACCGTCGTTCGGATGTGATGCTTATCCATTCTCATCTCTTTGAAGCCGGTTCTGAAAAGTTTAGCTTGGATCGGTATTTGCAGTTTTGCTGTTTGAAGTCATGCAGTGCTTGTACGGCCCTGTTAAAAATCGGCTGTGGATATTTTAATCGCTCATTTTATTCAAACTTTCGCTTAAATTTTCAAAAGCATGATTTTATAACTATGTATAACACAGTCGGCTACATTGCTTATACATATATCACTCTACAGTAATATTTGCAACAACTTTTCTATTCAACATCTCTGTTTGCTTAAGATGACACCATCTTAATTGTAAATTAAAATGACTTTAAAGAATTGTAAGAATTTGTAATAAAAGTTTTTTCTTTTCTTGTCGAAATAATGAAAAGGTGTTTTATTTTCTACCGTCACTATCATTATCATCATCATCGTCATTATTTGTAAGCTTCCGTTGAATACCAAAAGTGCATTTAAATCAATTTCTAAATTAAATTTATGGTTTTTGATTTTAAGCCAATAATTAAATTGTGAATGCAACAGCAACCGATCCGTATTCAGGGGCTCTTACAAATCAATTAATTGTTGATATAAATTTTGAGTTTTAATTAAAACCTATAATTTATGTGATTGTGCGACGAGTGCTAGTGAATGTATGTATGTACGTACGTGTCTAATATTATACAGTGGTCGAAAATGGAAATACCACCAAATGCTGTCTGTTATTACACTCATTCGAGTACGTTTTAAAAACATTCTAGTTAGCAGATGAAAAAAAGCTTAAAAAAAGAAACAAAATTGTGGGCGGATGCGAGCATCGAATTTCAAAGTGGACTCATATGTAAGAAAGCACTTAGCACCATTATGCTAGTCGTGAACTGCATGCGCCCCGCCCTCATCCTTCGGCGATTTATATATGTAGATATAGTTGGAAGTATAATTCCTTCTATATTCAAATAAAATATTTGTAAGGAATTATAAAGTGCATTTGGAAAATACCTCCTATGGATGGGGATATATTAGGAACTAATTCAAAATATAGCCACTCGAATCTCAACGTGGTAGTACAACCAATTTTCAAACATGTCCTAAGATCATTCTAATAACGAAATTCTATTTACAAACGTACATTCTTTCAAAAGAATACGAAGAATTGACCGGTAAAATACAAAATAGTCAGTATTCAGACAAATTTATTGCATCTGTTTTGAAGTAGGCCCTTTCTGAAGTGATATGCTTTTAACAATGAATAATCAAATCATTAAAACATTTTTCAAAACATTTTCAAATTCATCCAAAACTTCTGGCAAAGATTTCAAGTGCACAAAACCGGTTAATCAAAGAAAACAATCAACAGCAAACTTATGGACTGTACCACGTCTTCAGGGATTGAGTTTTTGGAGGAAATTCAGATCTTTGGAATTAATCGAATGGTATTGCTTGACAATCGTGTAAAATGGAACGATTGATTTGTGGGATACAGAAAGTTGAGCGGGTATCTCTTTCAAATAAAAATGACGATTTTTAATCAGCATTTCCTTCACTTTATCGAGGTTAATTTCAGTTGAAGACTTTGATGGTCGACCAAAGTGGGGCAGGTCTTTAACAACATCCTGACCGCATTTGAATACCACCACACATATGCATGTGTATTTGATAAAAACGGTTCTCCGTAAACCATTTGCTGCACAAAATTTGAGATAAAATACTTTGTCCGATATTCTTATTCGCTGTAAATGCAATTGCCAAAAATACTTGAGATGAACTGATAAAATCGAGCAAACTATACAGCAGATCTTGCTAAAACCATAATGCAGCCATATAGATGAAAATTGTGGTAAATTAGCGTCTAAAAAAGTTGTTATTGTTCCTTTAAGGGTAGTGGGTAGCGACTTTATCCTTATGGGGAAACCACTGATCCATTTGTCCCTGTATCTCAAAAAGTACTGGTCGGATTTTATTGAAATTTTGAGAGTATGTTTCGGTATCTATACTCTTTATTTAAGATAACAGGAATCTCTCTAAATCAAACCGTTTTTATTTGATAGTTGCTTAAAATATAGGGAAAAAACTGAAAAAAAAAACTGTTCTGTTTATAATTTCTTTTCTCGCTAAGCATGTAATATATTAAAAATCGTTCTATACCATTTATATAAGTAATAATATTCCACAAGTTTTCAAATTTCTGAGTCGTTTGGTTCATCTGATCCCGAGAAAATGGGTCTTTTATGTGAAAAAACGTGATTTTTCAGGAGAGGGAAAAAACGCGGCGATTCAAATTTTCCGGTTGAAATAACGTTTTTATTCGATTTTCGGTGCTAAACTCGATAGCTTGTCTCTCATCTGTCCCTGCAAAGTGCAGGAAGTCATATTTTTATTGATTATTCTTTAAGTTTCGATAGTAAACCCAGTTTAACCATAGTCAACCTCTGTTTTCGTGCTCTTGCAAAGTTGTTTTCGTTTATCGCGATGACTCGTTCTAAGAGAATTTTTAAATCCAGGAAAGGCACATTTAGAGGCAGAAGACCTCAGGACAAAGTGCGTAGAACTTCTATCTCGGAACCTACGCCTGGGCCTTCTACCTCGGAACCAACGCTTGGGCTTTCTTCCTCGGAACCAACGCCTGGACCTTAACATCCACGATTTCCGAAAAATTCAGTTCTAGTTTTCCAAGAGAAAATACGCCTGATTTTTTGTTATTCTATTATCTCTGAACCGACAAATAATATCTATGATTAGGTAGAAATATCCTAGAAGGTGTTTAGGTATGTAAAATTATGTTAGTTTGACAAATTTCATATCAACGAGATCACAGGTCATGACGAATTAACTTCAAAAAAATTTTTGGGGCACTTATAGTGGTTGGATTTGAATTTTGAAGATATCATTACATTCAGAACATCCTAAAGAATTTTTTGGGGCAATAAAAAAATTGATTTTTTTTTTTTAATTTTCGCTACCCACTACCCTTAAGCGTCTCTTTTGTATGATAAATTCCTCGTACTTTTTTTTTCTTTTTGCAGAATGTATGTCCTGCAAATCACCCTTATAACAAAAATCCATTTACAGTAGTGTTGGAGATATAATTTTTACTTTTATTTTCACTAAAACTGCAAAATCTTAGCGTTCCTGTTAATTGTAAATAAAAAAAAAAATTAAAAAACAAATAAATATATTAGCTTGCATAATACTCTCACCTTCCTTCATCATAGACGTCTTAAAATCTGATTGTTTATTAAAAATTGTAGCGCATTCTCCCACTGTGCCCCTCTTGTATGATTTTCCACTTAATAAGCAATTGCATTTGCATCAACATCAACATTCTCTGCTACTAAATCTAATTATATTATTAACACTTTGATTTTGGCCTTTACACAATAAACGACTTTGTCAGCAGGTCCCAAAAACAAATTGCAATAAACCATCATTATCTAACATAAATTTGCATTTAAAATTTTACAATGCATTTGTAATAGATAAGTTAATTAAAGGATTCGAGTTGCTATTTATTGGAAATGTGGTTGCCGATTTGACCTCAGCCACATCATCATCATCATGATCATCACCATTAACAACGACATCGTCAGCAGCAACATCTACTATTCGCATATCATCAACAACAACATTATCATCAATACGAGCATCAGCATTATTCTCAGTGGCAATTTTGTAATCAACTTGATTAACAGCATCAATTGTCCGTAAAGTGACATAGTGCAATATTCTCCAATACATATACCGTAGAAAATTACAGTTTATTGTCAATCTAATGTAATTGTTCGAAGGTGAACAAGCAAAACGTATGCATCAAAACAGCTTTGTCGTATAATTAGGTTAAACGGAAATCAGTTAGGTGGTAAACATACCTGATTCTAAGTTGGTTTGATTTTTATTAACAAAACACTAATGTATTTTTAAGTTAGACCCTGCATTTGGCCGTTCAATACCAATGGCATGGCCTTGTCCAATATTGGCATGATTTTTCGCTGGATCACATGTATAATTCATAGCATGATATTTTATGTTAGTAAGACCACGCTAGAATTCAGCTATATAATTGAAAATAGTGTCTTTTCATGGCGCTACACCACAGAAATGAGTCCCCAAGAGGCTCCAAAGTTGTCTATTTAAATAGCAACAGAAAATAAAATTAAACTATTTCACTAGATTTATGGTTTTCAACATTTTTACCCCAACATTTGAGCAGTACTTTGTTCAGATTTAGTATTTTAAAACTTTAGAATTTTAATTTTTTTTAATCATTTCTAGGAATTACATTAAAATTCGCCCCTTTCCAAGATTGGCCATTGTCTTTTTAACAAGAGCATTGTCTTTTTTTGTAGATAAATCTGAGCTCCTCGAAAGGCCCATCATTGTTCTTCTTTGCAATAAAGAAATGTCGCGCTTCGTACTACGTAAGGCTGCTCTTTTATCGAAGTGTGTAAATTCCGTTTTTTTCAGAGAACTACAAAGACTGAAAGGAATAACTGCAAAACAGCGGAGAAAGATAAAAAGAGAATGTGCTAACGGTGACCGATCGTTCGAACGATTGTACGTGAAGCATCCTAAATGTAGGCTAGAAAATGTAAGAAGTATAAGTAAAGGGCGTCCCAACAAGAACGCAAGATTTGAATTGTTTTGTTTCTTTGGCTGTATGACATGTGGCGCCGTCTTGTTGAAACCACATGTCCTCCACATTCATTTCTTCAATTCTAGGCATGAAAAAACTGGTTATTATTTCACGATACCGAACAATATTGGCTGACGCTTGACATGCCTCATTTTCATAAAAAAACGTCCAATGATTCCTCCAGCCCAAAATCCACACCACACAGTGACAAGTTGAGGATGCATTTGCTTCTCGTTAATCACACGAGGATTTTCCTTTTGACGAAGCCATCAAGACGGAAATGGGCCTCGTCACTGAAGATGATTTTATCGGCAAAATCAGCATTTTCATGTTGTCTCTCCAATACCCAATTAACGAACTCCCCTCGCTGTCCATGGTCAGCTGGCTTCAGTTCCTGAGTCAATTGAACTTTGTATGCATGAAGACGCAAATCTTTCGTCAAAATTCGCTGCAATGTGGATTTGGAGACACCAATTTGCCGAGCTCGGTGTCGAATTGAAATGAATGGAGTTTGAGCGAGATCATCACGTACAGCTGCGACATTTTCGGTCGATTCACCTGATCGAAGGCGCGTTATTGCCTTTGCATCACTAACAGACCCAGTTTTGGCAAATTTATCCATTAATCTCTTTACAGCTGGTTCTTTTGGAGCATTATTGTGACCCCAAATTGATCGCAATTTGTGAACTGTAGCCGCAAAACTTTCACCATTTTGGTAAAACAATTTCACAATGAGAATACGTTGCTCATTCGTGTTGCGCTCCATTTTTACTAACCTCGCACCTTCTACTAGCAAACAATAACAATTGTTCAAATGTCAAACAATGACACTTCGAATGGCGCCAAATTTAAATCTTGCGTTCTTGTTGGGACACCCTTTATAGGTATAAAGACTGAGAGAAATATAGTGCGAAATATAAAGTGGGAGCAACAGACTGAAGAGGGATAAAGAGAGAATACGTTAACGAGTGAACGACCGTTCATACGATTCTGGGCACAATCTCCGATACATCCACCGGAAGTCTCCCAAATATAGGCGAGAAGAATGTGATTAATAAAGTTTTAACTCAATCCGGGTTACTAAAGTTCAATTTATAAAAAAAATTAATGTTTTTTAGAAAAAATTGTGTTTTTCTTCTTCAAATATATTTGTTAAATATAAAGTAGAGAAATACAGATACTTGTTAAATATATCGGAGGTTCATTAAGGCGGGAATCACTTGTTTATGCTTTAATGATTTAATCTTTTTATGAGATTTTGAGGATATTCCTTAAGACTTGAACTGGAAAATGTGAAATCTATTGGTATGTGAAATCTATATAATCTAAGTATGAGATCACATTTCATTAATAACATTTTTTTTACGAAATGGGATGGAGACGGACGGAATTAAGGAAGGATCAGATTTTGGTAAGGAAGAACTATTTTTTTTTTAAATAGCCGTTTTTTATTATTTGTAGTCATGATGAAGCACACAGTATACAGTTTAATGTTATCAGGTCGATGTAAATTTTTGCCCATCCAATTTTCTAGCCTATTGACACTTCTTATTTTATCTCCCGATAAAATATAGGGCAGAAAAATTTTCCTAAACTACCGTGTGGTTATTCTAATGGTGCATTGTCTTGGTGAAAGGACACCTTTTTCTTCAATTTTGCGGATATTTTTCTTTCTTGATTTTATTCTTTACGCTGTTCAAGAGCCTCCTAATATTCCCTATCCCCTGATCTTCCTTTATCTATTCGATGAATAGAATACCATACGCATGTCAGAATTCTGAGGTGTTATTCTGATCGGCCGATTGCTGCGGTTTCAGTCGCTTTATCAGATCCTTTTCACTCAGGGACTACTGATTCCATTGAGAATTGTAGTGGTGGGGGCCCACAAGGGGCTACCAATTTCATTGAGGAGCGTAATTTTGATGATTATGATGAATACAGAAATTAATTAAACAAAATAAACGTTTTACTGCATACAAACTGTTTCTTAAAGCATTTAGAATCAGTATCAGTATGAAGCGTGTCGCCCATTTGGAAAACATTCTCTTACCGGGATTTTCAGGGAAAATAGTGAGTACGCTGCCTTTTCATATCAATGTCTGGTACTGTTGCAATTTCCTTTTCAATTATTTCTAATAATTTTCCGAATCCAATGCATCCAATGCTTCCTGAACGATTGGTACAAGTACAACCTCGTTGAAAATCATCAAACCGTTGAAAAAATTATTATTTTTAACGGATAAAATTCACCGTAACAGTTTTCAAGTCAATGCTGAATTTGGACGTAATTTATTTCCATCAAAAAGCTATACTCAATAAATAAGTTCAGTTCGTTTCTTTCCATTTTGTGCAAAAAAGTCGATGTAATTTCACTTAAAGCCCTGAACTCAAATACAAATGGTCGAAAAGGCATGAGACTTTGACTGAAGTTGTATGAAGGTGGCAACTTTTGAAAAAAGTTACATATTCTTTTGGGCATTGTTAGCCGATGTGTTAGTTTGAAAGTACTTTTTAAATAGCCGAATCAACAATCGTAAAAACCAGGACTCGAGAAAGGTCTCAATTATAGATAAAATTGGACATTTTCAAAATTACCTTGGTCTTAGTTGTTTTTAAATATTCTTTGATTATTGATATAATACAAAATCAGGACATTAGAATTGTCTCCCTGTTTAGACAAGTAATAATTTTGTCATCTATCACTGTCGGCCTACACAAATTTATGTAGGTGCTAATATCTAAACGAATTGAATTGGAAGTCCATGTTGTTGAATGAAGTAAGTAATACAATTATAATTAAAATAAACAGAATCAGCAACAACACAAATCATTGAAACATCATGAAAGAACAAACAGTTGTTATAGTAACAGGATGTACAACAGTCATTCATTTAAAAATATTATGTTTTAGGAAACCACAAATTATTAATGCAAATAAAACTCGAATCACTTGCAGTTACGTATATCAATGAAGTATCACATACTCACACACACACACACGCACACACACATCCATGTATGTATGGAAACACACAAACATTTGAATGTACACAAATACATACACCAGCAGACAGTCAGACACTCAATGATTTGTGTTAACTACTGTGAACAACTAAAAGCAATTATTTGTTATAAACTTTTTTTTTTTTCTGGACGAAAATGTATAAAATTAAAGTCAGCAGGCATCTATAGACGCACACGCACGCAGACAAACGCACAAAAATACCGCAAATCCATATACGAGTATACCTTTTTAAATTATTTATATAAAACTGCACCTGTACTTTAGGGTGGCAAATTGATTGCTTTTAAAAGACATTGCTGGCTTTATTTAGCATAGTTATAATGATCCGATTTAGGCCAGTTATGCATTGTTTTGTCCAGCAATTTGTTGCAATTTTAATAGTGATTCCAAAGCGCTTCTCTCATAGAAACCCTCGTCCCTCTTGGCAAAAAATTTGCCGAATCGAATTTCTCAAGCTTCCATTGTTTCACCAGTAAAGTCATTCGCCACAGATTGAAACATGTGATAGGTGCCAGGTCCGGACTATAAGGTGGATGCATAGGAGCCTTCCAACCAAGCTCCCAGAGCTTCTCGCGAGTCACTATCGATGTTTGTGACCTGGCATTGTCCTGATGGAAGGTAATTCCTATCTTATTGGCCAAAACTGGCCGCTTTTGGTCGATTGCTTTATTCAGCCGATCCAATTATTAGCAGCTTTTAATAGATGATTCCCTGCCAATCCCACCAAACCCACATCATAACCTTCTTAATCGTTAATCCTGTTTTAGCTAACGTTTTCGCTCGCTACCTCACTGCGATTCGACCACAACATTTTCATGACTTTTTTGTACATGATCTACTTTTCATCTTCAGTCACGCCACGCTTGAGAAATGTTTCGATTTTATTGCGATTTAGCAGCGATTCGCAGATGGAAATTCGGCCTTCTTTTTTTTTCATTAACTTGTGTGCGTCGAGTTTAAAACTTTTGCTGCTGGAGGATACGGATTCATATGCGCAACATGCCAAGCCAACTCAACCACTGTATGATGCACTCGATGTCTGTATGTAGCTCATACAGATTGTGTGCGTCGTCGATACTTTCTGTTAATGACGATGACTACCTATCTCCAGATATAAGTGCCATTATCAGGGAATACTAGAAGATCATAAGCGGCTTGGAAATTCTGTAAATGGTTCTGGTTACTCCCAAGTGAAGTGAACAGTCAGAAGACACAAATTACAAATTTTTCTATTCGCCAACCTATAGTTCGTAAGGTTTAATGTAATGTGTTATCTATTATAGTTTTAATTGGAGCGCATAATATACATATATATCAAAAGCTTTCTCCCTGTCATACCAATTCATGCCATTCTCCAATTCATACCAAGATTTGCCAGTGTTTCAGAAACTACGTCCTCCGAATGGATATTTGGTTTGTCAGTGTTTCGGAAATTATGTCTTTCGAATGGAGATTTGGTAGTCCTTTTCTACGGCACTCAGCGAGTTCATTGCCGAAGACTCTTAGTGCTAGAACATTTTGGTCCATCATTGACGACTCAACGCAATCGAAATTACTTTGAGCTATAATTCATGTCAATGCCGATAGCCTTGGTGATCGATATCGGGGGGCATAAGTTTTAAGAACTAAATAACAACTTTACTTGCGTCCCACGAATGGGATACCGGAGAGTTTTTCACATTTAGTAAGCTTACAGTTTGATGATTATGTCGAACATTAGTTTCAGAAGCTTCTACTAGACTTGTCGAAGTAATTGTCAGCACATCGAGGTGACCGCCGCACAAAGAAAGAGTAGGTGGTCGAGGTTCCAGTCGCTTGCACTATCCATTGCGCTACGGTCGGCCACACATATATTTTTCAGAGCATTTTTTTTTATTTAAGACTTCCAGGGCTAATTCATTCATGTGAATCATAAGCTGAGTTTCTAAGAGAGGATTTTGCCATTAACTAAGTCTATACTAAGTTTATAGCGGCGTTTTTGTCGAACGGTTCTCATAATTTCCCGACTAAGAGTGTACGTTTGATTCTCGGCGAAGTTGATGTAGATGAAATTATTCACCACCGCAAAAATTAAAATAGTATACATTCAGCTTTGCGGGAATCCATGGAGTTTTTCTTGTATCGGGTCGAAACGAGTTCTATATAATAGCTAACAAAAAGATGGTATATGGTGATCTGCTTTATCTGGGACTTCCGGGTTTTTCGTAAATTTTGCGCAATTTGGCTTTAGAGCGAAGATGAGTTTTCGTTGCCACCCTATTGCGTTGCAATTGTGTATAAATCTTCGTTGTGTGTATAAGATGCGTTTGTGAAAGAGTGTTAGAAGTTTACCGAAACAACGTTTATAATTTTAATTTAATTGTCAAATTTTATCCGAATGGAAATTGTTTATTTTCATTGTAAGAAATTATTTTAAAAACCTTCTCTTGCTTTTAACATTTGGGCTGGCAAATGATGTTCCTAATGACGATATTTGGTTTTTGTCGTAATTTTTTAATTTCTGCTGTTGTGGCAAGTAAATTACTGGAGATGAGGCATCGTTCTCCAATATTGGTCCAAATATATTCTAGAAACCTTTTCTTGCCTTTAACATTTGGGCTGGCAAATGATGTTCCTAATGGCGATATTTGCTTTTTGTCGTAATTTTTAAATTTCTGCTGTTGTGGCAAGTAAATTACTGGATATTTCCGCAGTATTGTTTCAAATATATAATATTTTATTATATATCTTTAGTCCTCATCTCTTAGTATTTCTTTATCGTAAATTCAAGTTACTTCAACAAAATTTCTTGCGAGTATCTCGGTTAAGCCTACTTGGAAATCAACTTTCAAAATCAACCTTTAACGTCATCACCGATCTCTTCCATTTTTCCATTTTTTTCTTCCTTTTTTTCTTCATTTTATAATTTTTGGAAGTAACCAAGTGCTAACAGGCCATTGGAGAATAAGATGATGAACGGAGGAGAATAAGCTGATGAACTAATTTCTGACAACGAAGTAAATAAACTCGTTCGTTTTTCCAGCACTATGATTTAATGTATAAGTTAATGCAAAAAGAAACTAAGTTTTTTTTGTGTGACATTAAAGGTTTCATTTAGAACAGTTAGGAGTGACCCGCTATTATTTTTGTTCGATAACTTGTTGCCATCCTGTTACGCTTCCCTTATAGAAAACCCCCGTCCTTATTGGCCAAAAAGTTAGCTAGTTAATTTTTAGAAGCTTTTCACAAGGATCTTGCTAGATCCGGACTATAAGGTGGATGCAAAAGAACCTCGCAGTTAAGCTCTCTCAAATCTATGAAGAGCCATCACTGAAATATTTTTTCTGTTGATATGATGCGTAAAATTGAAATTTTAGGTATTTACATGATAGCCCTTACTGAAATTCTGTTATCCCAGACGTGTATTCATGTTTTCACATAGTTTTGAAATTTAATGCTTAAAATTGGTTCCGTTTTTATGCCTCTGTATAATTTGATTGCTTTCTAAAAGTTGGTGACAAACTTTTCCTCAGAATGGCACAACATTCTATGCCAAACCTACACCAATTCCACCAGTGACAGCCGTCGCTGTTCGTCGTCGTCTTTGCCACAATGTTAAACAAAATGATAAAAATCTTTGTCGGTGTTTTTGAAAACAACTTGTTGCAATTTCCGTTTTCGATAAGGGTAAAAAGGAAATAAGAATGGAGAAAAAGACGACAGCAATAATGACTTTACAAAAAATTGAAAACTTAAGAGAGGAATGGTGTTGTGTCAAGGACCGGAGAGTTGTTTGTAATTTGCCATTTAAGAGACCAAAGAGATTTTCATTTGCTTGTCATGTAATGCGAGTTCTTTCATGTGGTTAACGCGCAGGACTTCAACCGAACTTACGAAGCGCAGAAATCTATTTCGTCAACAAAGTATCGCATGTTCAGTGAAAGTTATCAGGAACCGGGTGTTGGTCTTCACTCCCCTAATTGAGTTTATGTTTTTGCTTTATAGTGATGACGCAAGTTTTTTTTTGTCGCTTGGAAAACAAAGGACTGTATAACTGTTGAAAGAGATTTTTATCATTTTACCATATTGTCAAATACAATACAAAATGAAAGTTTTTTCAGCTGCCTTTTTTTCATCTTTCTTTCCTTAAACCTTTCAAAACTTTTCTTTTTCTTAATTTCCCCCCTTCTAATTCATAAAATATTCAACAGTTATTGTCTGGTGTCCGTAGTTGAAGTTTCTTAGTGTGTTTTCCTTTTATACTTTTCAATCTCTTAAGGAAATATGCAACAGTTTTTTTTTTCTTTGACAAATCTGTACTCTCTTCGCTTGGTCTGGTTTTTGAAGGAGTCGTAGACACGTCTTTTCTCTTTGTAGTTGAATTAACCTATCTTTACTCTTGCCTATGGCTTAATCATGATGTTATTCTAATTTCTTACGCTATTAACAGCTTTGTTATTAACTGTTATATTAACCAAATAAACTGTTATACATTAAGTGAGAAGTTTGTTTCAAGGAAATTCAACATAGTGAACACATACCGTACGGAGTTAACATGTCTCGTCAAGTGTAGTGTACGAGACTGCTAATGTTGTTAGAATATTGTTTACATATAACTGTTATACTAGCTGTATTCTGGTACGGCACACAAAAATATTTCACGTTAAAGAAGATTTAAGCGAAATCGCTAACATTCCATCACAATTTTTCCATACCTTTTTAGATTTTAACTCTTTTATACATTTCTTATACTTAAGTTACGTCTTTACATGCACATTATTTTGGATATCCCTCTCAAAAACATTATGCATTAATGAAGATTTAAGGGAAATTATAAGCATTTTATTGTATATTTTCAATAATTTGTTATACTGCAACTCTTATACAACTCTTATACTTCAGTTATTGTTTGATGCTATGTTATTATGTATGTTAGTGTAACAAATGAAAACGACGGTGTTATAAAAATTATATTTCTCTTGTTCATATCACTCTTATACAAGCCTGCATACGAATTGTTATACTCCGCACAAATGAGTTTGCTGTTTTTGACTTCATATTACAAAATTTACTGCAGTTACAAATATTAATTTCACATTATAAATCTTATAATTATCTTATTCTATAGTAAATGTATGATACTATGTCATTTACCTATGTCCACTAATGTCGGAATTGATGACGACAGTGTGATATAAATAAACGTTTTCTTAGTACTTTGGTGTTATAACACTCTTATACAAATCTGTGAACGAATTCTTGCACACAAATTAGTTAATTTTTTTTTTTATTTTTTTTTTTTTTTTTATATTTTTTTTTTTTTTTAGTTGTCTTATACCGCAGTAAATATTTTTTTTAGGTTGCTTTGTATAATTAGTAGTTCCTAAAACGGTAAATTCGATGTATTACCATTTTGCCGTTTTAGAAACACTACTTGACTTATACAAGTCATATATTTCCATACTACGACTTATATAAATTGCTTATATTACAGCTGTTTAATGTCATATGACATAGCAGCGCAGTTTACATTACTCTTCTTCAAGTAACGGGTTATCAACTTGTCGGTTTCGAAAACAAAGTTCAATAAAACGCACATACAACTATGATTTAGATGAAACTTTGAGGAGGAGTATGATAAAGCAAAACTGGAGCAGCTTGTCTGTGAAGCCCAGACCTGAGGGTTCTTCTCTTCTGGTGGCACGGGTGACCAGGACCACAAGGAACATTGTTCTTGCCTGGTCGATGGCGTTGGTGGATCCCTTGTGGGAGCATCGTGCTGGCTGTGGTTGCCGAACATGAGTTTTCAGTGCTTTTGCGTCGCTTCAGATTGTGTTGCTGAAGGAAGGCAGAAGCTTGGAAAACACTGTTCATGTCTATCGATGTGTTCCTAGATTACCTCACTCTTAACCGGGATGTAGCTCACTTCATACCTAGTGATTGCCGAGGTACTTTGGCCGAGAGAGGATGCGGGCCCTGAGGAAGTTTTTCCAAGGAGACCTACTTCTTATCTCAAAGGTAGTTCGACTAATCCTTTCAGGATTAGTTTGGGTACCCCAAAGGGGCGCTGGCTGCCGCAAGAAGAAAAGAATTATAACCAAGAAAAGAATTATAGAAAACAGATCCATATGTGATGGCACACCAAGAGTAAGGCCTTACGGCGAGACTCATGTAAATAAACACAGTTGATTGATTTGAAGGCGATACAATTAATTTTATTGAATAAGAAATATTTTGACCAAATCTTAGTACTTTTTTTTTGGTAGAATATATACTCGTATGGTCACTGCTTGAAGCTCGGGTGTTCGAGTTTTTTTTCTTTTTTTTCAAATAAAACAAAGATGATTCACTTCAATCATCAGCGTGCATGGAGTACGGCTCAAAATTGGATGGGAAACAACAGAAAACAGCTGTCTCTTATCATAAATATATGTACATGTGTCACATCATGGTATGTGGTGCCTTTTGGCCGGTTTACTAGAAAATTGTTGACTTTCTGGGCTATTTAATTTCATATGTGATACCATAACGTCAATTGTTTTAAATATGGGTACAGTGAATGCAATTTCCTCAAACATTACACATAGTTTTCTGTCCGTAATCTTTAAATGTAAATATTTTCATATATAAAAATATGAAAATATAAAAATATAAAAATATAAAGATATAAAAATACGAAATCATAAAAAAATATGAAATATGAATACATAAAAATATAAAAGTGCAAAAACATGAAAATGTAAAAATATAAAAAGTAAAAACCTAAAAAAACAAAAATATGAAAATGTGAGACTATGAAAATATAAAAATATGAGAATATGAAAATACAAAATGTGAAAATATGAAAATATAAAAAAATATAAAAATATAAAAACATGAAAATATCGAAACATGAAAGTATAAGTATAATATACAAATATAAAGATACAAAAATACAAAAAAATATAAATTGAAAAATATTAAAAATGAAAACAATGATTAATTAAATATATAGGTACAATATTGCAAGACAAATATTATTTTGAAAAAAAATTTAAAAATATAAGAATGTAAAAATTTCCGGACAGAAATCAACAACCAACTAACATTTAAATGGAATATAACAAGTTGTTTGCGGCGAACCAAGTGGTCCAACTTTTAGTGACTCTACCCTATAGATCCGGCTGAATGTGAGCGGTGGCCTGGATAGCGGTGGCTGGGCAAAATCACACAATTTTTGTGGCCAATTCATTTCACACGCTTATCAGGCTGACTTTATAAAGATAAGCTTTTGTACGTCATTTCTTGTTGAAATTGTTTACTTGAAAATGCTTACTCCCTATCGCAGGTCTTCTACGGTTTTTGTGGGAACAAATAATTCTTTTGCTAAATTTGCTTCGGCCAAAGTTTCCCTTTGTAAATTATATGCTTTGCTCAAATTTTTTTTCATGTAAATTTTTTAAGTTAGGGTTACCCGTAATATAACAGCTCCGCAAGGGCACTTATAAAACCTTTAACAAAACTCTCTTCATTTTTATATCCGTTTGTGTTGTTTTTCTATTTCCATGTTCCTCTTTAAGATATTTTTTTTTGTTTATTTTATAAAATGATTGTCGTTTATTATAATTTTCATCCATTTTACTCTTATACACTATTATACTGGGATCCCATCTTACCCTTTCACGTTTTTCTATCAGCGAAATCAACAGTTTAGTGTTACAACAGTTAAATCCTATCGATACTTTTCATATGTATTGAACTGCATCGAAGTGGTGGTTACTTTAATCGCCTTACACTCTTATACGTTAATAAGTTTATTGGCTTTTTTTCTTCATTTTTTTTTTGTTTTTGTTTTTTTTTATAATTTTTCTTTCTCTTCTTTAACCGCCACTTGCAGTGGTATTAATCTACAAAGCGCTTGCAAATAGTGCTTTCAGTTTCATTCTTTGTCTGTGAATTTATTTGAAGGGATTTTCTTACTTCAACTTATAGTGCAGTGGCAAAAGATTATAAAGGATAAAGGAGCAAGTGTTTGGCTGTAAATATTATTTATTTTAAGTGAAAACTGCTGACCTTTTTTTAGCTATCCAAATGTTAATGTTTTTTTAAAAACTGTGCCATTTTTTGCCATTATTTGATAATGAATTTTCTTTACAGAATTTCTGCCGTAATATCCAATGCAGTTTTTACAGTTTTTGTCCTCAATTGTTACCGCAAAGATTGGCGTTAAATTACTTCTATTGCTGCATTAACATTAAAGATGCAGATATTACTTTTTATATGCAAAATGGCCAGGAACGTTGGCACCCTTTTGCTCCCCCTTTTATTACAGTTTTAGAGTCGTTTCTTTCCTATATGGCTTCCTAGGCTTGTGGCGCAATTTCCATAATTAAATTTTCATAATTAAATACGTAATATTTTTACGCCATGGCTTTTTTTGTTTTGGTGGTTAAATTTGCCGATGTTACTGCAGCATAAGATATTCAATTTGCTATCCTGCCGAGCTTAAATTATGTAAAGGATTCCTGGGCAGAAAATTGTGTCGCATGTTAATGCCACATACCTAATAGTGTTGAGGAAACGATGGGCTCTAACAATGCGTTAAAAGCTGAATGACACACCAATGGCTGACTCGTGAAGCGAACACTTCAATAATCACAGGATTAGTGTCAAAAGGCCTGGTCCATTCCTCTACGACAGTGTAGAATACGTAAGGAAATGTTAGGCTGATAATTTCGATATCATTCTAGACTGTGGCTGAGTGTTGATTTGACATTTCATTATTTAAACTTTGTCTCAGCGCGAGACAGTGAAATATCTTTTCTACTCATCTAATATCATTAATTTCTTCCATCCATTCCAACATTCTTTCGTTGCTAGAAAGAGCGTAAAAACCACTTAGATACTTTGCACTTTATTTTATAACAAATTGAATAGAGTTTTCAATTCACTTAAAGTTGTTTTTTTCTCTCAAGTCCTTTGTGCCATCATTTAGCAGGTGTAATGGATGCACTTGTATGGAAGGAAAATTAATTAGTGACTCATCTGTTGAGAGAGAACAAAGCGAAAAACAAATCAAATCAATTAAAAGTAAATGGATGCAATGGAAAGTTCTAAGAAATATACTAAGGAATTGTATGGATACCGCAAATTGTGTGGTCATCTAATTGATTTCGAGTGGGGCTCTTTAATTAATTATACATTATTGAAAGCGGAATCATTTTTTGTGTAATAAAATATAAAAAAATTTAAAAATACAAAGATGTACAAATAAAAAAATGTAAAAATATAAAAATTAAAAGTACACAAATATAAATATATGAAAATATAAAAATACACAAATATAGGAATATAAATACATAAAAATATGTAAACATAAAAATATAAAAATTTAAAAATATAAAAGTATGAAAATATAAAATATGAGAACATAAAAATATAAAAGTGTAAAAATATGAAAATATAAAAATATGAGAATATAAAAAAATATAAAAATACAAAAACATGAAAATATCAAAATATAAAAACATAAGAATATGAAAATAAAAAAATAGGAAAATATAAAAAAAATATAAAAATACAAAAATATAAGAATATGAAAATATAAACATGAAAATGTAAGAATATGAAAATATAAAAATATGAAAATATAAAAATATGGAAATATGAAAATATAAAAATATAAGAATATGAAAATATAAAAACATGAAGATATGAAAATATAAAAATATAAAAACATGAAAATATGAGAATATGAAAATATAAAAATATAAGAATATGAAAATATAAAAATATGAAAATATAAAAAAAATATAAAAATACAGAAACATGAAAATATGAAAATATAAAAATATATGAATATGAAAATATAAAAATATGAAAATATAAAAAAATATAAAAATATAAAAACATGAAAATATGAAAATATAAAAATATAAGAATATGAAAATATAAAAACATGAAAATATGAAAACATAAACATACGAAAATATAAAAATATGAAAATATAAAAATATAAGAATATGAAAATATAAAAACATATAAAAATATAAGAATATGAATATATAAAAATATGAAAATATAAATATATAAAAATATAAAAATAAAAATATATAAAGACATAAGAATATGAAAATATAAAAATATAAAAATATAAAAAAATATAAAAATATAAAAAAATATCAAAATACAAAAACATAAAAATATGAAAATATTAAATATACAAACATAAAGAAAGATACAAACAAATAAAAATCTGAAAATATTAAAAATGGAAACAATAATTAATTAAATATACATTAGTGCAAGACGGATATTATTTTGAAAAAAAAAAACAAATTTTAAAATATGAGAATGTAAAAATCTGCGGACAGAAATCAATAACCAACCAACATTTAAATGGAATGGAATAACAAACTATTTGCGTCGAACCAAGTGATCCAACTTTTAGTGACACTGGCCTATAGATCCGGCTGAATGTGAGTGGTGGCCTAGGTTAACACGAGTTAGAGGGCATTCGTCTAGCTGGGCAAAATCACACAATTTTGGTGGCCAATTCATGTCATCTTCGCTAGAGATGGTTATACCTTCAAATCGTTCACGTAGAATATCAATTGCAACTTTCGCAGTGCGGCACGTAGCGCCATCCCGCTGGGACCACACGTGCAATTTTGTTTTAAAAACATGGCTATCATTGATCAATCACCAGTCACTCGACGGGATTTACGGTTTAGTGACGATTCCGAATGTCCTACCTCCACTAGAGTCGTTTTTCATCCTGAATATTGTTATACAGGAGACATTTACAACAAAATTTCTAATCCTAGCAAATACGATGACTATAATTAGTAAGAGAGACACTGAAAGTACTTGCAAGGGAACGTAATAAACTGAAATTCCCAAATGATCCCTTCTGAATCCTTGTCGTTTTCCATTTTTGGTTTTTAGCTTACCTAAGCTCATTACCTCCTAACAAGCCTCTGATAAATTACAGGATAATTAAGCAAACGATATCGTTGGGAAATGTGACACCAGAGAAGTAATTTCAAATAGATTTTTTGTTTGTTTTAAAGTGAAGACATCAGGAGGATGCATTTTTTTTCTTACTCCTCCTGTCTCTATTACCAAATTCATTGGCAACTGTCGTCCATTGCTCTAGATCAACAGTAATTGCTTTACATTTTGTTGCATCCTCATCCTCTGAGTCTTGCTGCTTTTTGTGCTCGACTCAATATTTCATCGCAACTTTAATCGTTTCGATGCGTAACTTCCTCTTTCTCTCTCCCTCTTGGCCGTCTTTTCATTATTGGCTATATGCATAGTTGTTCTCCAAAGGATACTTGAAAGAATGTGTACCACCGCCATCGATAATGATAGGTCCTTGCAATTTGCGTACAGTTGTTTTGCTTTCTTCCGTTTTATATTTCATGTTTACTTTTCTAAATTGTTTTCAGCGTCATCTTTGGCATTCGTTGCTTTTCAGCACCTTCCTTCATATTCAATAGATCGTTAGATGGACCTGTTGGTTCGGTGTGCCAGTCTCAGTTGCCTTTGCATTACGGATAAATGTTTTCGGTCCACCAGTGATAGGGCATTCATTGTGTTGGCTATTCTGTATTACTGTGAGTGTGTGTGTGTGTGTGTGTATGTGTATGCGTGTGTCTAAATGTGCGATGCATTGTCTGTGTGAGTGATTCCTTTGCATTTCCGACAGGAAGTTTTAAATTTTTTGATTGGTTGGCTTTCGTTGAAATGGATTTATGCCAACTTCCCTCTAGTTCCAACTTTTTCTATTGAATCGAACAAGTTTGTTGTTGTTGTTGTTGGTTTTTTGTGTTGTTTTTTTCTGCCTGTATGAATTCATTTCAACTGGCCAATTGGTTAAGCAGTTTGTACCCGTTGTTGTTGTTGGCTCACTCCATTCGAGGTTTTTGTCTTGGCTTTTACAATGCAAGCCATTCCTTTTTGATTGTGTTGCAGTGTTGTTTGTTAGGTTGCATTGTTTTCAATCGTGTGTGTGTGTGTGTGTGTGTGTGGGTGCGGTGTTGGTCACTTGACATAATTCTTTGTTTTTCAAAAAGGATTGGTTGCTGCCGGGATTCTAAGTTTCAAAGTATTAATTTTGCGGGGAGTTTTGTAATGTTTCCATTTCGTTGGAAATTGTTTCAATGTATGTTATTGTACAAGGTGGCTGGTGAATGATGGTGCTTTAATAAACTCAGATTCGTATAATGTAAGGTGTAGTAAAAAGAAATCAAATATATATCTAATGCAGAACTTTAGTAATCCCTATCTCGTGTTGTATAAACGCAATTGAGTTACGCTAGATGGAGTTAAAAAGTTAAGATTTCTTTCTGAAAAAAACTATTCACATAGTTATGTGATTGCTGGACTCAGTATTGCTTGGGCGCTCAGCAGCGAAGAGAAATTTCTGCTTATTTTGCAGAGTTTCTCCAACAAAAGCGAAAACACAAGTTCGGCTGCTGTAAATATCAGTAGTCTTTTATGTCGGCTTTAATATTGGTTGGTCTGAAACCTTTGAAATGGAAATATTGGATTACATAACCGTGACCAATTTGTTCCATGTTTACAAATTCACTGATATCGTTTACTTTTGATGGCTCAAATAAAAATACTAAATACTGTTTTATAAGGTTGTTATTTTCAACAAAATATTTTTTTTCAAACTACTAGCACCATCTACTTGTCAGGTGGGCTAGTTTTGCAACCGTACTTGTAGTTTTCTTTTTGTCATTTTAGTAGTCAATAACCGAGAGACCGAATCTAACCATCAATAATAATATGTTTGTTAAATTTAATTAAGAATTAAGAATATCTAACAAAAAAAGGCTGCTGCTCAATGTTAACAAACAAGTTTGTTGTACCAAAATTGCTACTGCCAACAACCGCATGTGGAAACATTTGTCGTCGTTTTAAAACCCATAATCTATCTACGAATGAGATTTGGTTCAAAATATTTACCGACCCCTTTTATTCCTTTTCGGGGTTTTATTGTGGCTTTAAGGAGGGACAAAGCTGTGAGGGCTAAAGAAATCCGGCAACATGAAAGCGAAGGCAAAAATAAACGACTTGGCAAGAGTTTGTGAAAACAACAAGTTCCACAGTGATTTCCTGTGCAGCTAAAGGAGCTGCAAAAATATCAGACTTGCAGCTATTTACGGCTTTAAATACATGTATGTGTGTGTGTGTGTGTGTGTGTGTGTGTGTTTGTATTCCATAAAACCAACCAAAAACTGGCAGTAAACTTCCTTGTTAATGAAGTTGACTGGAAAGAAATACAACAGCAGCAGCAAAGCGAAGCGGTTAGAAAACATTACACTAAATAAGGAGAAAGAGTTTTTCGCCTGAAGAGCAGAAAGAAGGACTATCAGGATAAATGTGAATCAGTAAATAGGTAATGATGTCGATGAAGTTGCAACATCATCTTTGCTAAGCCTCAAGTATTAGTTAGTGTTTTGGCAAAGTATTGTCGGTTGTTGGTTGCTGTCGTCTATTGTTGTCGTCGTTGACATCAGCATCAGCATCGTCATTATCATTGTCATCATCATTATTATTGTTGCACAGAATTACTTTAGGAGTCGCTATTCACATCGGGGTTTTGTGTTCATGTTGGTTACTTAAGCCTTAGTTAATACTTTGATCCTTCAATACAAGTGCCTGTGTTGTGTTTGTATGTGTGTGTGTGTTTGTATTGGTTGTACTCTGTCATCACCTATTTGTTGAAATATCATGAATATAACAACATTCTCCACATGATGGTCTTCTTTTTTGTTTCTTTAAATAAATATGTTTCCTAACAACATCTACTCATGCCGCCTTAGTAACAAACAAACTATTATATACTTATCCAAGGAGTTTGGTAGGCTTGCCTTGGAAGATCTTCTATTCCTTCTTTTGGTCCTTTGTCTTCTTCGATTCTGTATGAGTTTATGTGCTGCAAGAGTGTATTTGTCGACGTAAGTCGCTATTTCTCTTTCTGTGGTAATGGGTAATCGTCCTTAATGTGGCTGTGTATGCGTGTGAGTGTGTGTGTGTGTGTGTGTGTGTGCTTATGTGGGCGTTTGCTGCCAAAGGTCCTTATGAAGGCACTTGTAACAATGTTCTTATGACAGTTATTGAATGTAAACAGTAATGATATTTCTAAGCTATTTCCGGTTGAAATGGTGATTTTGCAATTTTGGTCGGCAAAAGGAGGAGCAGGAGGAGATAGAGGAGGTGGACCTGGAACAGAATTTTGTGAGACTAAACATAAGTTACTCTGAATTTATATTAGATAATATTTTATGTTATGGTACGCTATGTTTACAAGTTTTGTAATGTAGACCATTGTTTCAACCATTTCTCATCTGAATTATTAAAGCATTATCAGGCCAGTCAATGTCTTTGAGAAAACAGTAATCGTAAATGGGCTATTGTAGAAATGGTTTTCTCTCTGGCGCTACTAAGGTCCTTTCGATTGAAAAGATTGTAACAGTCCGAGTAAATCGATAAGTGGATGTTATTGAAAAGGTAATGAAGCATGTAGTTTTGAATGAGAAATGGGTGAAAATAGAAGAAATTTAAGGACAATGTCTAAGGGGTTTATGTGCAAATAATTGCAAATTTGTATTTTCATTTGGATTTTCATGAAATCTATTTCATAAATTTCATCAAATCTGTTTTCTTGATATTTGAAAATTGATGAAAATTTCCTTAATTTCATCAAAATCCACCCAAAAATACATTTTTTTTGGCTTTATTTTTATTTTAACATAAAAAACAACAGCAAATTCTCATTATTCTCATGATTATGACATGATCGTGATTTTTCACGCATTCTATTTTTAGACTCACTGAAAATAACCCGCAGTTTAATGATTAATTTCGAACGTCGTTTTGAGAAGCATTTACTAGTATTGTCGATTACTCCAGAACTGGAGTTGTCGTCAACAAATATCATGGTGAAGAAGAAGAAGAAGAAGAAGAAGAAGAAGAAGAAGAAGAAAACAAAAATATTCTATCTGGGATCGAACCTACGATCATATACACTCTTGCCACTTGCACTAACCATTGTGCCACTGTCTCTCAATATTATAGTTAAAATGTGAAAAAAATCCAACGACTGGTATTCTAAATAGGCAATTTTGAGCGAAATTTATAATTCAGTTTTGGTTTTTTTACCAAAACATATGCGAGAGAGTGAAATCATCGTGAAATCGGACATAAGCACCTTCGAGTAGAGATCTAGAAGCTTCATGTCAAAATAGTGACCAAGGGAAAAAGTGATCAAGTTGGTATTTTTCGTTGGTGTTAAATGAAAAAAAAAAAACAGAGTTACAGACGGTCTGAATAAATGGGTTGTATTGGTTCTGTGTAAAGAGGAGTTGTCGTCCTTGTTGTAGAAACGGTTATTAAACTTGTCTTAATAATCAGCTCTGAAAAATGATTAGAGAGAAGATTGTGTGAGGCCAGAAACTGGTTCCAAAAACAATTGGCTCAGTAATAACACTATAATCGGGATCTCAGAACCAGCTAGGGATGTAGTAAACAGTACTATATTAAATTTATGGCGACTTAAAACGCCTTCATAATGCGTTTTTGCAACCCATATTATGGCTTTCATTGTTCAATAGTTCAAAGTACAGGGAATTGATCGATATAACACAAAATATTTAATATTTATTCGTATAATCCAATCACCTTCACCTCAAAAATATTTGGGCTCTCGTCATGTCTTCTATCGACTGAAAGCGGACACCTCGAAGTGGTATTTTGAATTTGGCAAAGACAAAAATTTTAGCCGGAGCTATATCAGATGCACACACTGTTTGTTCTTCGATATTTGTTAAATTGGCTGGCCAGAAATTCGTTCACAACGAAGGCTATCAGTGAGATGGTGCTCTGTATTGACGCAAAATCTATGAGTTCTTTTCACAAATCTGGCCTTTTATGACGAATTTGCTCTCTCAAATGCCGCAAAACGTCTAGGTTATAATCTTTTATTTCTTTCTGTCCTCCTGTTTAGAATTCCGACTGCACAATACTGCGATTATCAAAGAAAACTGATTTTTAAACGATTTTGATGTGGTTTTTCCGGTTGCTACTCAGTTGGAAGGCGGCATTCTGAAGCTTGGCTACTGGTTTTTATACCAAACTTGTAAGTCCAAATCCAAATCACCTATAATGATACAATGCGTTTATGTTTAGCACATCTCCAGCGATTTTTACGTGATTAAGTTCTTGAAGAAAATTTAGTTTTTTCGAAACTACTCGAGTAGTTTGGCGAGTCATACCCAAACAATCGTGATTCGTATCGAGAATGATACGAATTAGTTTATAAGATACAGTGTAAGTTCAGCGGCTGACTTTCCCAAACTTAAATAATGATTTTCATTTACCAGTTTTTTCACAATATTGATGGTAATTTCTGCTGAAAAAGGTGATGGCCGGCCGCAGTGAGTTAAATCTTCTGTCACGTCTTGAACGCGTTTTTTGTTTACAAAGTCGGTACACCGTAAGTTTTTTTGTGAGATCTTTGGCGATTAAAAAAAATGAAATTTTGCAATAAAAAATTATAGACAAATTCTTTGTTAGATTTTTTGTATCCATTGTAAAAATTGCTAAACACACTTGAGATGAACTGACGAAGTCGAACACTGTATGCAAAATGAATGTCCGATCGCGTTGAAACTCCACTTCTATATAAAGAGCAGTTGCGCTAACTAAGCAATAAAGAAAATTTTGACAATCTCTTTTTTAAATGGTGAATTCTCCGTACTTTTTTTTACATAATGTAAGTGCCTTCATGCATATGCGCTTCTAATGAAGCATATCGTGATATGTTTCCTTTAGTGTTCTCATGTTGGAATGGTGGATCAAATTCGATGACCTCGAGAAAATGTCCCCTGTGGTTAAATTAAAAGTACAGCTACCGCTGATATAAAGACATGAATGAATTGCTGGCATTTATTGGTAAGGCATAAATCGATTTTGATGTCCCTTTTTTAGAACCGGTTCTTAGACACGTTTATAAGGATCAATTCTGAAAAACCATTAAAGAATTGTTTGTAATTTAGCCCAGCTATCGGTTCCAAAATTGATTATCACAGCGGTTGTGTTGCATAAAGAGTAAACAGTATTTTATTGGATTTCTGGAGGCTTAAAAAGCTTTTTTAGTTCATATGAAATTAAGATTTATTTGTAGCACAATAGATAGAAGTATGCTTTTTAGTGATTCATAAATTGGAGGTCTACAGTACATATGTTTAGATTTCCAGTGTCTTTTTTGTAAAGATTTTTAATATATTATTATAACCGGTTTTAAAAACTAATGCTAAGTATGGATTTTTTTTTGTGGTCTTCCCAAAATCTATTTTATAATGCCATTTCTATTTTATTTGCCGTGATATTTCTAATTCATTATCCAGAAAAATTGAATTTTATTATTATTGTAGAGGCCACCGAATTTGAACCATGTATTTATTGCTTTAGTCTATTGTTCTGTGCCATATTAGAGTAGTAAAAATTTTACATCCTATTCCGATTTTTATCCTTGATGTTGCAATCTGAAATCTGAACGTTCGTTCATGACGGTGCCTTTCACAGCAAGCGTAATCGTAATCGAATTTTACTATATTGTGGCAGTTGTATGGATTTCTTGACAATTGACTTTCATCCAAATTCTTCTTAAACAATGCCTTTACAAGTCTTCGTGTTGCTGAAGCTCTAAACAGATCTTTCCTTCTCAGTTTTGTCTTCTTCCTTCATAAAGTGTGTGTTTATCAAAGTGTCGGGATATCATGAAATCTTACAAATCATATCATGTCATAAAGGAAATTTAATTATATTCTAATATACAAACAACAAAGACAGAAATGATGAATGTTGCCAAGGAGGTGGTACTTAAGCAACATCAATCTTTGCCAGGAACTTCAGTAAACATTTTATGAAGTGAAAAAAAAAGGGAAATCTTGCGAAAAAGACCAACAACAATGACTGACGACCAGCATCATAAAATCGGTACTTTTTCATACAAATTTCTTATAAAAATACAAACGACGAAAAAATAACGCGTTTAAAAAATATAACGAATTTTTGCTACTGCTATAAAAATACCTATAAATGCCGGGAAGGAAGAACAACGAACGAAAACAACGCAAAAAAATGCTCATCATCCAACAACCAACCAAAGATGAAAGTAATGCGGCATTTGATATTCATATGTATGTGTTTAATGTACGTATTTACATATGTAAAAACAAAGTTTGAATATGTCTGTGGCAGTGTGAGTGTTATATGTGCACTCTTGGCCATATTTAGACACACCGGACACGTTGATGGTTATGACCGTGGAACATGAAAGTTTACACGCGCATACACTAGATTTACAGCATACTCGTATTTGTTGTTCTACACACTCACACGTGTGTACATTGGTCGGGCGCGCAAAAGGACGGACGTGAATACTTCACTACCCAACATAAACCTAAGATGGAATGGCCACAAGCAATAGAATTTATGACCATTAAAGTAAAACATGATTTCTACACATATCCTTAGATACACGAGTACAAGCATTCAACACACATTCATTACACACAGACTGACATATTTACCCATACTACATAAGTTTATGGTTGGTTGGCTCTATCCTGGGGAAAGCTTTTACTTTTCACGCTCTTCCTCTCCTGCTGTAGGACATGCCTTGGCTTTTAACGGGTATAAATGTATACAGCAGATGCCATTATTTTATTTTAGATCTTAAAAAATGTGATGCATTTTCATGTCATAGATGCTATACAGCTAAAGGATGAGGCTCTTTGGTTAGGTTGAGTATAAGGCTATGAAAGCCAAACAAAATTCCATGCAAAAGTGCGGATCGGATTGGAGGAGAAAAATTTGAAAAAAAGGTAAAAATAAAAATAAAACAAATTTGGTAAAATTTGAAGTTAGATCACAAAAAATAAAATGACTTAAAACCTTTTTTGTCTGTAGAAAGGTTGATGAATGAGGATTATTGCGATGTGGTTTAAGCAGGCCAACCCATATCCTTTAGGTGGCTTTGCTTTAAACAAACCCCAGATGATTGCTGTTATCTGGCTGTATTACTCTAAAAATTTGTATTTCTTCTTCAGTTTATGATGCATTCCATGATCTTTATGCCCATATTACATCTGCGATTCTTAATTATTGTACACTATATTCTACCCTTTTTTATAAAACTTTTTACAAGTTATAAAAGCGAAGACAGCAAGTAGATAAACTAAAGAAAATTCAACCTGTAACAAATGATTTCCCTGCAGATAGTAGGGTATGGTTTTAAGGATCATATCTTTGCAGGGAAGTGGACAAACAAATTGCTTCGATTTAGAATTCGAGTTCTTAGTCTCATTATATGTTGAATCCTGCCAAAAAGGTAATGAGAATTGATCATTTAAAACGACAGCTTAGAAGGACTGTCATAACTATTTTTGCCATCTAACTATTCAACTGGTCCAACTGTCCTTCATATAGAGGCTGAGTTTGAGGGCGATCGACCGTTTATAATAGTTTTTTTTTTTTTGCAATATTCGATTTTGTCAGTTCATCTCAAATGTATTTTGCAGTTTTTGCAATGGATAAAAATATTGAACAAATATTTTGTCTCGAAATTTTTAATTTCACGTCAAAAATCGCTAAAAATGTTACAAAATTCTTATGCGAAATCAAGAAGATGGGCATTTAAGTGGTACTCTGCATTAAAATGCGGTCAAGGTGTAATAGAAGTAGTATTAATATCGATAAATTTGAGGGAAATAGCCGCTGAACTTTTAGCGTGTCACGAATCTATTCGTACTATTTTACACGATTGTTTGGATAGGAAATGGCTTATTGTTATTGGCGATCCAGTTCTCTCTACTGACAAGGTTTTCCGCATCCCTTAATTGCGGAACATTCTGATACGAATGAACAGTTTCAATTTAAGAAACTTGTAATTCTGACAAATTCTACTAGTTCCGTAGTGAATACTCTTCAAAAACTCATTCGCATAAGGGATGCTTAAGACATGCTAGAACGAGTCCACATTCATATAATGCATTATAACTGGTGAAGAGACATGGATTTACGAATGTGACATGCAAACCATTCTACAAGCTGTGGAATAACACTTTCCACCTGTAATTTAATTTAAGTAAAATAATCGAAACTTAGAAAATTGAGAAAGTACTCGAAGCAAACAAATACCAAACCGAATTTTTCCTTAAAGGCAGAAAAGTATATTTTTATATGAAATTAAATGCGTTTGTGTCTGTGTGTTTCCTATAGACTACTATACTTTTGTCTAAAATGTCATGAAATTTCAGTAATTTGGTTTCCATCCTTCAGGGAGAGAATTCCAGAGCAGTACAAATAATGTACTATAGACGTCGCACGAGTCGTTTCAAAAGAAGTTATCAATGTATGGGCTACAACGTCACACATACCTATACATTTCCTACCCTTTCACTTTAATTAATGATATGTTTTAGAGTTTAATACATTATTAATAGTCATAAACAACAGCTCTAATGGTAGCTGAAATATTTTATTTAATTATGTAAAATCACTACATTTAAATTCTAAAAGTTGTATCTGTTGTATATCTGTTATAGATTTATAAAGCAAATTGTTCATATTACAAAAGGTTCAATAAACTTACAATAAATTACTATAAATAAAATCCCTAACGTCTGGGAAAAAATTGATAAAAACATTTTTCAAAATTTATTTTCACCAATTGCTTTTAATTACAAAACCAAATAACAAACGACAACAGCCGCGCCCCACCTCTGCCAACCGCTATAAATCCAGCAGAAGTCGTCGGCGATAAAATGGCAACAAGCAAATTGTATTTTAATCAATTCTAATTTGTGGCAAAATAATTATTTACACAAAGTTCATTAAACAACAGATGTCACAGGAAATAATGTAAAATAAATTAAATAAATTTACGCAATAAACTGAACCGAAATGAACATAAAATACAGACATACGCTTGGCTTATGAACATGCGCGGACACATATATGGGAGATTTACTCACAAATATTTAAAGCAAAACCAAATATAAATAAAACATAAATTATTACTTCTCTATAACGCAATGTAAATGATGAGGCAGTAATGTGGGTATGTGATCATAACAACTGTTGTAGCCACGGAGCCAATTAATTTTGTCGTAAGAGGTCAGAACGCGAGAAGGATGTCTTGATATCTAGAATTTTGGGGGATTTATTAGTTTCTGCGCTTGAATTCGAATCTTATAACTTTGTATTTTTTTGTATTTCAATATTTCACTATTCTCAATATTTCAATATCACAGAAGTTTAATGCTTCAAATATTTCAATATTCAAATATGTTAAAACGAATGTTTGAAATTTTAAATAGCAGAGCAACTTTTCACTATAAAACTGCTTGATTTTTTACCAGTTCAGTTCTTTTTTTTGTAGTTTTTTTAATGGAAAATTAAATATCGAATCGGCTCAGAAATTTCATGATCAAATTTATTGATTAAACTTTGAACTTTGAATATTAGGCGCTGGCAAAATGTTTTTTTTATGCCATGTTTAGTTATTAAATTAAATGGATCATTCTAAAGTCCGCGGGGCTTCTATGCCATTCATCGTGGTAAGTGTGATAAATCTTGAATTGCAATTGTCTATATGACAAGCATGGATGCTACGTTAGTACAGTTAATGTACCATAGGTGGAGCGCGAATTATTTCAACCGATGTGTAAAGCATAACATATATGCTCTTAATCACTGTTCCATTGAAATCACTTGGCGTCCAGTAATTCGAATGAGGAGCGAAAGTCATTTGAAGAGACAAGGAATATTAGTGAATTGAGAGCTATTGACACTCTTTTTAAATAGCAAACAACCCCGTTATAAGCCTTGTTACATACAACATAGAACAGTCTTAGCTGTTAAGCTGATTTTAGCTCACCCCATTTGTGTTATCAACGCAACCCTACGCATACATCCACACAAATTATCGACTGCATTTGGCCCAAAAGGCAATTTGTGAAAACCAACTACAGTGTGGTCAGATAGCAACAATGAATCACAGTTACGGCCTAAGGCAAACAAACGTCCTGTGGGTTGTTGGCTACAAAGTGCCAGCAACATTAGACCATTCGCCTTGTTAGGGATGGTAAAGCAAAGCATATACACTTTTCATTGCTAGCTTGTATGGGGTGGCAGGGTCTTTAGTTTGTGGGTTCCACTGTCAGCACTTGACTCCCGGTTGAGCTCGTCCTCGTATTTTTTTTTTTGGGCAATTTTGTTTTAAACAGTAAGTTAAAATGCTTTGGGTCTTTGTTTCTATTGACTCAGCCAATTGTTGTGGCTATGTTAGTGGCACGAGCTGTGAAGGACACAATCAACCACTTGGTTTTCTGTTATCCTGTTTTAATATTGTTTCCACTGCCTGTGCTGCAGCCTTGCCGCTATTGTGTTGGGTTGTTTACTGCTGCGAATTCCTGTGTTGTCGATAACTTTTGGTCTTTTAGGACCTTTGTTGTATTAGTGCTTTATTGCTGCGGTGGTTGTGATTTAGTTGCTTTATACTCTGCTCTCAGGACAGTTTTTCTGATCGGTTGTTTTCGTTTTTTTTTTTTTTTGTGTTTTGTGCAAAGTTTGGCCTATTTTCTCGATTTTGTTACAGTTTTAACAATATGATGACGACTAACAGCAATAGCAACAGCTACAATTGCTATTGTGGTTTTCATTTCGAGATTTAGCTTTTAGTATTGTCCTTAGCTTTTCAATTCGTTTTATTGATTGAATGTCCGGTTTATTGACAGAACGACTTGTTGTCCTTGTTATGTGAGTGCGGTAGGAGAGGGATTGCGTTTGTTTCATTGTTTTATTTTCGTGATTCATCAGTGTTGAAATAACAATTAAATTGTTGAATTGCGTTGTTAACTTTTGCAGTACCCCATTGAAAGTATTGCATTGCAGGGATAACAGTGGAAAATGGGAATTTAAATTTGTTGGAATGTTTAATTAAATATGATGTAGTTTTTAGTTGTAATTTCTAAAATAGTACAATAAATGTACTATAGGCGGCACTTGTTGCTTATTATATTAATCTTAGAAACAAATTATCTTAGATCCCGTGAATGGGATTTAAGAGAGCTTCTCACATTCAGGGAGCTTATGTACTATTATTAGACCGACTACAATTTAACGACTTTACCCAAAGTCAGTTTGAGAGATGTTTGCTGGTCGTATCGAGACTACTCGAAGTACTTGTCAGATGCTTCTGGTGACCGCTGCTTAAACAATGATACGTAGTTGCATCGGTTTCCTAATTTACTGCCGGTTACCCCAGCAAGAGGTGGAGAAGTAGTAATTTCATTTGCGTATTTTGATTGTTTTCGATTTAAATTTTGCTATTATTTGAGATTAACTTAAACGTGAGAAAGTTTTTTCTTAAATAGTACTATAAATGTACGATAGGTTGCGCTCGTTGCTTATTATGTTAATCTTCAGAAGGCAAACATGCCAAAGATATGGAAATTATTATTTCACTTTAAGGTAAGCAATGGCCGTCAAAACAGTACCGGTCAATAAAAATTAAAATATATGTATATTATCATTTTAACTTGGTTGTGTCGCCTTCAAATCAGGTGATTTGAGTTTGTTGACTGGTTCTGCATGTTTGGTAAACCCATGTCTCATCTCCAATTATAAAGTATTTTATGAACGTAAGGTCGTTATCGGCTTCTTCTAGTTGATCTTTAGCGATCTTTATTTTGACTGAGTTTTTGAAGAAAATTCAGGGCTTTCGGTATAAATCCTGCAACAAAGTGTTTTGTATCCAAATAAAATAATACAAATTGCCTCGCGAGGCACAGAAATTTCGGCTACCATTTTTATCGAGCTTAAATGACGATTTTCATTACCATTTCTTTAAGGACGTTGATGGTCTTTAACTTCAGTTGAAGACGTTGAAAGCCCACCAGAGGGAGGCCTATCTCAGCTAACCATATGGACGTGTTTTTAATAAAGCTTATATACCGTAGGTCTTCTGTGACATTTTCATCGATTCGGCACAGGGAATTCCAATTGCAATACATTATTTGGGACAAATATTTTTTAGAACGATATTTTCATACATTGTAAATCCCCGTTGAGAAATTAAATGATGACAGTTCCGTCTACTTGGTGACAATAAGAACTATGTGTACCCCTTTAAGGACGATTTTTAAATGGTTAATCTCCGCCCCTTTTTTTGACAGAATGTATATTACATAGTACGACATTGTTTACCAACATTTGTTTACTAAAATAGTATGACTGAAATCAAATATGAATATTTAAAATTATGAATTTTTTTTTGCCAAACGGAAATAATTTAAATTAATCATACGTAACTAACATAAAACAGGTCAATGATAATAAGTTACATTTCCAGTTTCAATAAATGTTGTGTACGTATGAGTTATAAACAACTAGTTTACATAACGTATGAGTTACAAAAGAACTAGTTAACATAACGTAAACGCTCCAAGGCCCATCTCCAGCAAATACCAATACCATCTTCCTAAAGTTTTTGAGAAGGTGATTGGATGTATGTGATGGTTTCCAGCGCTTGTTATGTTAAATTTGTAAAGTTTTTAATAATGTTTTGGTTTAACCCAAATTAATGATATACAATTTTTTACAATGTCCTATTTTTGAATTATTCTCTTCGGGTACTCACGGTTATTTCCGCTGTTTAATCAGCTGATGTTTCACTTAAATTTACGGTAAATGTTGTCACACTTTTTTTAACAAATGCCAATGTGACAATAACTGTGATACGAACCAAAATGAAGGAATTATGATTAATATCATTAGATTAAATTCCATTAGCTGCTGGCTAACGTTAGGCAATTTATGTGAATGCTCAGCGTGAGTGACTAATCATATCATCATTTGTGTCGCCTTTTAGTCATCCGTCATTGGCACTTTTGAGCAGAATCCCCATCATGCAGTCACAGTGCGGCGAAAACCAAAAAGAATATTCGAAATATTTCCGTTTCAGTTTAGTTTGGCATCGCGTAATCACCACCACCACCACCACCACCACCACTAATGCACAGCGATTGTTTGGATGCACAGTGGTAGAAAGTGTCTTGCTATTGTATTACAGGCCTAAACTATAACGAAATTTGCAGTCACAATTTTGCTGAGGAAATATATCCAAAAGGATGTTAAGGTAATATTCTGTAAATCAAAGTTAACGTTGTTCTAGTCTTAAATATGAAAATTGGAATGCAAAATCAATAGTAAATTATTATTGCCTAACGTAAATTACCTAGAGAGCACAATGAAAGATATTAAGAGCCACAGAATAGAAGAATCTTTTGAGCGTCTTCTACAATTTTGAATAACTTTATAATAAATATTTAGAGGGCAGGCACAATGAAAGTTATAAAGAGTCACTTTAGAGAATAATCTGTTGCCTGCACTATTCTGAATAACTTTGCAATAAATTTGTGAAAAATTTTGTCAATCGGTCTTCTTTGTAAAGAACATGTCGCTTAACTGTCATTAATGCCATAAACTTTGGAGTCTATCTTAATTTGTCTTGCATTTTTTTTATCACCAGCAACATAGAAATGGCCTCAGATGCATTAGGCCAACTGCTTGTTAAGCCATAGGTTAGGTTAGGTCAGTGTAGCAGTCTGAATAGACATTGTGATACCACGGAAACTAGAGATATGGATGTCCCTAGTTCCTCCCTTTGAACCATCCTGAGCGCCCCAAGAAGTTCTTAAGTCGTGCAATATCTATACCGTGCAGATCTGCTAGGTCCCTGAAGAAATAAGAGCCCAGTGTTGATCCCCGCCTGTTCACCAGGGCGGAGCAATTGCGGAGAAGGTGTTCTATGTGTTCCTCCTCCTCTTCATCCCTACAGCTCCTGCAGAAGTCACTAGTCGCAATCTTCAGTCTTATTGCATGTCTTCCAATCAGACAGTGTCCTGTCATGACGAATACAAGTAATGAGACGTCGAGTCTTGGTAGCGACAGCAGTTTGTATGAATGCTTCAGATCTAGGCGAGGCCACATCTGTCTGAGTTGATTACAGCCAGTCGGACAGACGTCCACCTACCATTTGCTGCTAAATATGTCCTAGCTCGCAGTAGCAGCTTGCAAGTGGCTAGAAGCATGTCCACGGACTCCAACTCGGCTGAAGTCTGTAAGGTTGTTCCTACTCTTGCCAGCTCGTCTGCTCTGCAGTTCCCTGGTATGCTCCTGTGTCCCGGCACCCTCATAAGGTGAAAGTTGAAAAACTGAGCCATCTCGTTAAGAGATCTGCGGCAATTCAGGGCTGATGTTAAAGTCAGGAAGACAGAATCCCAGGATCTAATGACAGCTTGACTATCAGAGAATATGTTAATCACCACCGTGGTGAGGACGTTATACCTCAGGCATTCTGCCACTTCTTTAATGGCCAATATTTTGGCCAGATAAGCCATGCTTCGGTTTAATGTTGCGTTCATATCTGACAACATTTTTTTTAACTTCACTCTCGCGTTTGATCGTTTCAAAGATTTATTAACAACAAATTTCATTTATATTGAGAAAATTGAAGCTACAAGAATTTTTAGGAATTCTGGAAGAGTATACAGATATATCAAAAGAAAATCGCTTGTATTGTTGTGAATATTGCATCAGCATATAAATTGAAAAAATTGAGATGCTGGCATAATTCTTCAAATCGATAAGATTAGCGAAACATGGAAGATATCTGGGGGAAATATTTTCTGGCATCGCTGCTCATAATTTACACACAGGTGGTATGACTAAAACGTATCAAATAAGTCGAAAAAATAAAATTTTCATACGAGTGGTATGACTGAAATATATCAAATAAGTCATATAAAATGAAATGGAAGATTTTCTAAACGCAATTTTTTTTTTTTTTTTTTTTTTTTTTTTTTTTTTTTTTTTTTTTTTTATTATTATAAAGTGAACATTTTTGTACAGTCACATTCTTTTCGAAAAATAGTCATTACATTTTCAGAAATATACTATACCATATTCTTCTCTAGAAACTACAGATATTGTATTGGAAATCGTAAACGTAAAATTAGGCATACTCATACAATTATACTCCAATTGTTGACGGTATAGGTCCGTATTAAGAGTCTCGTCATAAGAGAATAAGTTATAGCAGATGATTCCCTGCCAATCCCATCAAACACACCGTGAAACATTCCTAAACGTAAATCCTGGTTTAGCCACCGTTTGCGACGCCTTCGCGATTCGACCAGGACCGTTTTTACAAATCGGAATTAAGAGTTTTCTTATAGGAGAGTAGGATGTTATTGATTTACTACCAATCCCATCAAGAACACGGCGAAATATTCCTAAACGTAAATCCTGGTTCAGCCACTATTTACAGGGGCTCACCGCGATTCGCCAGGACCGTTTTTG
>JAHXMU010000133.1:1817689-1830984 GCA_019455685.1 Philornis downsi | reverse complement strand
TAGGAGAGTAGGAAGTTATTGATTTACTACCAATCCCATTAATCACATGGCGAAATATTCCTAAATGTAAATCCTGGTTTAGCCACTGCTTACAGCAGGGGCTCACCGCGATTCGCCAGGACGGTTTTTGCTTCACGTTGTCGTTGTCACCGGTCTCCACTCCCCTTCAAAATTACGTCAGTTTTTTGCTTGGGTAAGCAGCAACTCATTTCGCCTCCGCACATCGAGCTCAATTTTGTATCCAGACTGTGCAATGTTTAGCTCCCAGGGCAATCGAAATAGTGCCCAGAACATGCCCGCTCAAACGATACTGAGTCAAGCAATCACAAAATTCTCGGTCTTATCTTTCTAGTCATCTGGTGTAATCCAGTTGCATCTATAAAATGCGACATATAGATTACTAGAAATATATATTGAGAAAATAATAGATTTCTTTACATATTTGAAGAAGAGAATATAAAAACATATTTGTCAAGAGAATAGTGAACAATTTTGGTACAACAGCTCTGAGAAAATAAGCTTTTTTTTTGCCTCCAACACTGCACAAAGCAATTTTCGTAGTCGAGGCGATTAAATGTTGTAAGACCACAATGTTCTGCAGCCATTGGCAAATTAGCTTCTTATACTTTTTTCCTCCACAGTGCAATGCCAGTCCGTCCTTCAATCCACACCTGTTTCTTTGTTACGCTTTTTTTTCATTCGATTGTCTTTTAGCTAATTGTAATCCACTCCTTCAATATCGAACGACACAAATTTTTGGCGGTGGACCGAATCGGTCACAGATTTAGTCATTATTTCTTTTATTTTCTATGCAATCTCAATATTAAAATGCTAAAATAAATTCTTATTAAATAATTATGGCTAATAATTGCTGTTATTGTCATTCTTCCTGTGTATTTATATATAATCAGCTATCTTATATGTCATAAAAAGAAGAAAAAAATCTAATAAGTGACGTTTGCCAAGAGATATGACATTTGTTCAAATCAATTTTTAAATTGGCATTTTGAGCGATTAAACAAAGGCGTAGATGAATTGAAGTAAAAACGGAGACTGTTATTTAAACATGCTCTAAATGTCATTTTTTGTTCAATTCAATTTTGAAATTTGCATTTTCTTGCGGTTGAACGGGAGGTTATAATAAAATGTTTTTATGTTCAGAGAAATAATCTATAAAATAAACTTTCCCTTCCTTTTTTGATTTTTGCTACCCCACTGTCTGCTTGTTTTCTTTTCGCCTTCTTTTAACTTACCTAATTAAGTTCTCTGATTTGTCACTTTGTTGTATACAATCTTAGGTATTCGCTGTGTTTTTTGAAAGATATTTTTCTCCTTGTGAATATTTAGTGACAGCTGAAGGTGTATTCATAGTTCGTTTTGCTCTCTTGTTGTATTTTGACCCTCATTAACTATGAAATTAGGAGATTAATGAAAAAAAAAACGAATTCTAAGAAATATGAATGGTGGCATGCAAATCTAGAATCTAAAAAATTTGAGAAACACCTGAGCAATGTGTATATATATGCAATACACATATATAAACTTTCTAGCGAATGTTTGTCAGAGAAATGACACAAATTTGAAATGAGTATTGATTATATCAGAAATCAGAAGATGTCTATTATAAGATATAGTAATTATAACATATAGTAAAAAGAAGTAACCAGTAGGCGGCTTCAGAAATTTGTATCTCATGATTGGGTGCCGCTGGACACCGTTAAATAAAGATAAGATTTCGTACTCAAAAAAACTACTCAGACAGTTTTGTGACTGCTTGACTCAGTATTGTTTGAGCGCATGTCAAAAATGGCCAGAACAAATAGAAAATACGTCATATTTTATAACATTTCTTCGATCAAGGCGTAAACACACGACAGACAACTGAAAATGTGAAGTGTGATTATGCCAATCATGTCCAATTTTGGTTTCGCCAATTCCGTTCCCGTAATTTTGATATCAAAAATGCACTACAGTCTGATTGAATTTAATTTTTATATCTTTACAATTTCCTACGTATGATTGATACAAATTGACCCTTCATATGAGAAATTGCAATCAATCATACATATGTAATTTATAAAAATTAAGTAATCATGCGTACAACAATAATGTTATGAAATGAAAGCAAAATTAATGAGACATGTGATATGTTCAGCTGTTTTTGACAAATTCCACTAAGGTCTGATAGTCAATTGTCGAAAATGTCGATTAAATAATGGAAATCACCAAGTAAAACTGTCATATGCATTGCACAGAAAAGGAATTCAATAAAGGTGGATACAAAAGAAGTTAATACCAACAAAAAACTCATAGACTCATAGTTTCATGTGGGAATCAATTTCACATCGCAAACAAATAATTCTATTTCTGAATAAAAAGGACCCATGGTGGGTGGTGATGAAAAGTGGGACACTTACGTATCACAACGCCAAACAAAAAACAGTCATGGCCGAGTCTTAGTCAGTCAGGCAGATGGTAGCCAAGCCGGGATTGGCGGTCAGAAAGGTTTTGCTTTATTTTTGGGGGGATTGGCAGGGAATCTTCTATTGGAAGTTGCTCCTATAGGAATAAATGTTTAAATCTTTTCTCCATTATCAACGTTTGGACTGCAATCGCGATCGCCCATAACCAGCCAGCTTTGCCCAACAGAAGACGAATTGTGTCGACTCGCCACAACTGGGCTCCGGCTCTTATACTTCCATCGAACCCGGCAAAGACCAGACCCGGCCCCAAGGCATTACCCCTTGTTTCTTCTTATTATGAATGATTTATATAGTGTAAAATTTGCCTTAAACTAGAAGTTTATGAAAATCGAATGTCCCACCTTTTGGCTAATAGGAGTGAGGATCTCTATGGGAGGCATAATGTAGCCTAAATAGTTATCGAACAAATCGGTGCATAATGGACTTGAATCGGATAATTTTAAGTATAATATTTCCAAATTTCACTTTTTGCATATACTAATATTATTATTAATCATACGTATTCATAGAGTGAAATCAAATTAATATTAATCATACGCACCACTGTATTGAAAATAGTTTGCACTTCTTATAACTTTTCCTATACGAACATTTTAAAAATTTCCATTAATGTGATACCAATAACTATAAGAAGAGTTTGGGGGAAAACTTGGTATATCCATCAAGTAAAAAAATGCAATTTCATAACTTCGTTGCTATCTCCATGTCTTTTTACTACTTCCTAAAACACTACAATGAATATTCGGATATATTCTTAAAATACGAACTTCATGTTTTCAGCAATAAACCGTAGGTTAACGGAAATGTAACCAGTACGGTAATCAATGGAATTCACATACCCATCCTTTTGAAAATTTCCGAGTTTACTCTTCACTTATCGCATCGAAGCCTCCATATTTAAGGAAAATATATTTTTATATATGTAAATTAATTGATATATATTTTATGATATTGAACGTAACTTTTGCGTTAACAAGCAAAGTTCCCCCTTATGTTGACCATTTATGTAAATTGACCGCTGTGTGCCAGAACAGAAAGCAGCAAAAGAAGCCGCATAAGAAAGTTTGACTTAACTTTGACATTTTTTAATTTTTATATTTTTCCACTTTCCTACGTATGATTGATACAAATTGACCCTTAATGTGAGAAATTGTAATCAATCATACGTATAAATATCATATACAAAAATTAATAGTAATCATACGTACGACAATAACATTATGAAATGAAAGTAAAATTAATACGACATGTGAGATGTTCAGCTGCTTTTGATAAACACCATGCTTCCCATCGTAAGCTAGTGTTATTTTTCTAATTTTGCACGAAAATCTCTTAAATTTTTTACGAGTTAGGAAAGCATTGTTGTATTCTACCGGCTTTTTTATTATCTCTTACTTTAAAATCACAATTTTTCAATTTCTCTCTCGATCCGATATTAATATTTCATGATTTAATATCTATTGCTATTTGTTAGAGCTTTCATTGAAACTCATTTCAAACTTATTATAATGTGGGAAAAAGGAAGTCTGTTGGCTCCCATTGACGACGGGGATTCTCCCATATCAATGTCATCGAGCAGATATTCTTCTTAGCATTTTTTATGTATGTATGTTATATTCTGGAACGTTTGCATCTTTCGGCTGCCATTGTTTTCTTTTGATGCTTTTTCGTCGTACTTGTTTTAAATAAATATTAATCTATGTCATAATATTAGAACAGAACAGGCAGCCAAAACTAAAGCCAAAAAGATAGCAGATGAAGAGACAGTAATAAAAAGCTTATGTAAAACATAATTGATAACAATACATCAATCAATGTCAAGTTGTGATGCAACATGAGCAAAAGCAAAACGGTTGAATGAAGTCTCAGTGGTAGTTGGGAGTTTTAGGATTAAAACTCCTTCAGCGGCAGTGGAGCGTATCAGCGTAATGGAATAATAATGCTTAGGAGGACATTGCTAAGGGGCGTTTCTGTGCCTTATTCTTTGGGAACTGGGGAGGATGGAAAACTGATGGGACATAGCATTGATTGTAATGAAATAATAATTTTTATTAAAACCTGTGTAGCAGAAGAATATCAACAACAAAGTCATGCGCTTGGTATTAGATCATATAAATTGGCTTTGATAGGCAATTGAGCCGGAAAATCAGCAACAAAGTTTCACAAAAACGCTGTTGAAGCCTTACAAGTTTATGTATGTTTGCCTTCCCTTGGCAATACAAGACGCTTAGTCTTTACTGTGTTTTTGTATCCAAAAAATGTTGCTATAATTGCTTTTCCGCCCCCAATCACATAACCCGACATAACTTCACACCCACTTGACTTGTTCGCTAACAATCCACCCCCGTTTTTTTTTGTTTCTTGTTTTCATGTCGATTTGCTTTGGAGCTTTTTTTCATCTGCCGAAACGAAGCCAAGAAAACAGAATACTAATAATATTGCCAATATCTGTTGGTTTTCTTTCCTTTCGTTTTGAATCCTCACGACCATGTTGAAAAGAGTCGAAACCAAAATCGAAAAGAAAAAAATTGGCTCTTAGGAAATCTCAGTTTTTAAATGGCAATTAATATTGCATTAGAAATCATAGCATTTCTTCAATGATTCGATTTCTTGGTTTCTGTCACCCCTCTCCTTCTCTCTCCTTTTTTTTCTCTTGTGTTCTTCCATTTCAGTTGCTACATCGTTCATTGGTTGTAGCTGCTAGTTTATTGCTCTTGAGAGATGCTAAGAGTTTTGTTGCCATGGAGATCCTTGGCAAGGCCATAGAGTTTTACTCCCTCCACCATTCCCCATTTTTTGGGAAAGGAGAGAAAAAAAAAGGAATTCTTGGCATACGCTTTTAAGTGAAATATGTTGATATGTTTACTTCTAATCCTTTGGGTATAAATTTTCATAAATATTTTAGTCATATTCTCTTCACCTTCCATGTTTATTTCACACATTTATCCATCCTATCCCATCCTTCAGTTTTTCCTGCCATTTGCAATAGCTTATTATATCAATTGATTTGGCATCAAGATGTTACTAGTCCTTTTATTTGTGTACCCTACATTGGGAAAGGAATAAATGGAGCATGAAAACTACTGGTTTAAGCATACAAGCTGTTAGCAAGACGGCAATGGGACCAGTAAATTGTTACATTTCACTTTTATACAAAACATAAAATAGTGAGAAATCCCTGTAGTATTTAAGAATCTAACGTTAAGGACGTTGAAATGAATTTAAGTATTTTTCAAATTTTATTTAAAAAAAAAAAAAGCGAGGTCTTAGTTGCACTCCTGTAATTGCAGTTTATTGTACGAATACGTATGAGTAATAATTAAAATTGTTTAATATAATTTTACTTTGAATTATTACTCATACGTATTCGTACAATAAAATTCAATTATAGGAGCGCGACTAAGACCTCACTGTTTTATTTTATAATAAGAATGCAACTTCATTATGTCTACAAATGATTCATTGAAAGTATTGCCCATCGCCAGCTAATACTTTTCCCCATCTTTCATCTTTTGAGGCTATCTACGAACTTAGCCATTCCTTGATGCCGCTATATCAGTGGAACTGCTGATCAGCCGTATCGTGTGCCATCGAACGGAAAAAGTGATAATCGCGCGGCGCAATATCTGGAGAATATGGCGGTAGGGGTAAGACTTCACATTTCAGCATCTCCAGGTATTGTGGGCGTTTCTCCCGCAGAGCTCGATACTGATCCCCAGTAATTGTTTCGTTTGGTTTCAACAGCTCGTAATAAATAACACCGACCTGGTCCCACAAAATACAGAGCATAACCTTCGCAGCATGAATGACCCCATGACTTTCTTCTCTTTCGATTGCTGTAATGAATCCAGTTTTCATCAAGCGTTACAACATTCTTCGATGGGTTTTCGTCTTCCTTCACGCGAATGGTGGTCAACATCAAAATCATCTTTTAAGCGACGGAACAAATCTCGACACGTTGTTTCACTTAAAGCAGTATTTCCGTAAACGTTTGGAAGTTCTCGATGAGCTTTAAACGCCGCTTTCTTCGATTGAAAAAAGAAAATCAATACTTCCCACATACGACAATTATTTGGCACTAAATCGTATATATTCACACAACCAAAAGAATATGACGTCAAAAGAAAATCACTGTTGTGTCGAGGCGGTATGTTTACCATACGCCTAACCTTGGCTCATGACGTTAAGGTTATGACAGAATCGACTAGCACTTATAGATAGCGCCATCTATCGGTAAACAGTTTAGTTGCGCACTAATATATAATTCGTACTTTTAACTTTCTTTAAATTTTCCTGTACGAAATTGAAAATTTTTCGTTAACGTGAAACTAACCAATATAAGAAGAGTTTGGGGCAAAAAAAAGAAAAAAACTTTTTTATATTTCGTAATTTCGTTTTTTAATTTCCGTTGCCTACAATCAGGAGAACCGCCGAAATGTAAGATTTTGAGTTCGCATTGCTCTAAATTCATATTCTTTCCTTCTTAAACAGCGATTAGAAAACAAATTTTTATATTGACATTTGCGCATTTGTGGTTCATAGCATAGACACCTCAACGGAAGCAGGATTCATAGACGATGTTAAATTCGAAAGACAGACGATTGCTGTAATAACCATATGGAAGTTTATGGGGCAGGATTCGTTATTATAACTGCTGTATTGTGAAATTGAATAAATTTCTAAATATAGTGATGGGTTCTAAGAATGGGGTTTGATTATTCGCTTTTACTAAATACGATGAAAACTCAATTTTTAAGTTATCTAAACTCGTGTTTTATTAGGCCCTTCGTCTAACGGGATAAGAGGGCCACTTGAAGTCGTTTAAACCATTGTATTTTCAAAAAATACCATTCACATTTACATTTACGAATGTAAATTATATTTGTGTTAAGTACTTTCTAATACTTCCTTTTTTTTGTCACTGCCTTACAACATGAACATGGATGTCTGTTCAATTTCACATCGATGATAACAGTGACGATAACAAATGTATCAAAATTCCCAAAGGCAATTGAAAATTGAGCGAATTTTGCTTTTATTTCCTACTCTTTGATTAAGCGGATGTTAATGTCGAATGCAGTGGAATATCAAATTCTGTATTTTCTTACAAATCAAATCAATGTTTTCTTTGCGGGCCTACGCATGAATATATTTATGTGAATAGATGATTACAATATTTACAAATTATTTCAATGTAATTGAAAACATTTGATTATTGAAATAATATACAATGGAATAAAAAGATGTTGAATAATTTTGCGGTAAAGTAACTTTGAGGTCGAAGAACGTGGGACGTAAAATATTCTATACATTGCTTTGAATGTAAGGAATTATTAGCTGTCATGTGGTGTTATCAGGTTTAGGCTTCTATTAGGTTTTAATGCTGTGATATTTTCTGTCAACGTACCCGTATTGGATTGGTTTTGACGTTTAATAAGATTAGATGGTCCACTTTCTTATACTAGACCATATAATCATATCCATTATTCGAAATAATTTCAAATACGTTACGTATACGTATTATGAATATTAATTACTGAAGAAAACGTATGCGCAAGATTAATATATAATAAGTAATTGTTGGCGTATAATTAACCTTATTTTCGAATGCAAAATATATATGTATGTAACTTTGAATGAATTATTATTTTTTGCTGTAATTTGTTTTTGGCTGTATCGCAAATTTGAGGGACTTTTTATTTAATAAATAATAATAAATAAATAATAATAAATAAATATAATAAATAAATAATAATAAATAAATAATAATGAATAATAATAAATTTCAAAGACTTGTTGGGACATCCATAATAAAAATTGATTGATGTTTTTTATGTGTTTGTTGTCGATTTTAAACAGTTTTTTTAAACAATTTGTGTACGATAGGTGTCACATGAGTCATTATAACAAATAGTTTTTTTTTTATGCACCATTAATAAGGTGACTCTTTCTGTGAATTCTCTGTAGTGAATTTAACATTTGATTCCGTGACTTTCTCTAAATAGCTAAAATTAGCCAAAGTTCCCTTGCACGTATAAATTCACCTCATACTCGTAGCGTAATTAGAAACCTATAGTTACTCTGTATAATTACCGATATATGAGAAATTATAATTTAAACAACGTAAAATTCACTGTTGAGTCACTTGCACGAAACTTCGTTCAGCAATGGCATCGTTTTTTGTGTCAGCATTTAAGTCAAAAAATTCCTCCGTATGAGGCTTTCTCCTTTCTAAGATGGCTATTAGAATAGACATAGTTATAGATTATACGCCACACCTAGCAAATAATTCCAATTGTTTCAATCTTCCGCGCTTCTTGTTCAATTCGGTGCACCAAGTTTCGATGACTCTTCAAAAGCCTCATCCTACCAATGGAGTTTTAATCCTTCTGTTCTGCGCCATCCATCGAGTACGTTGTCGAAAACTTTTCGAGCTGGAGCATTTGGTTCCATAACGATAACGATATATATATTCGATAACGATATATAGTTTATATAGCTCATGATTCATGCAACGCCGTTACTCTCCGTTAACAATGGTGGGCCCATTAATTTATTCCCGGAGCATTTTCTTTTCGAAGACTCTCAGCACTAACCCATTGGCTCGTGTCATAGTTCAAAATTCTATTCCATACAAAAAGACAGATAAAACCAACATCTGGTACCGGTCGAATTTTTCTTCGTCGAGAGAGGTCTTTATCTTTAAATCGCCTGCTTAAGCACATAATAACATTTCTTAATCTTCATGCTGACATCGTCCGTTTTATTTACAGCAGAAACGAGGTAGATGAATTCATCTACCACTCCAAAATTATAGTTATCAACGCTGGCATAGCGTCCCAAGCACGTAGACTCTTTGTTCGTTAAAACAAATAACTTTGTTTTGATATCGTTTACCACCAGACCCATTTTTGCTGACTCCTTCTCAAGCATTGCTGCACTAATATAGCTGCAGTAACATATCATTAGTTTCTCCCAATAACGTCTGCCTGTATCTTTCTTAAGTTAGTAACATATGGATTTTATTAAAGATGGTACAACTCGTGTTAATCATCTCCAATAATATGTTGAAATGATTACATGATGGATTGTCGCCCTGCATAAATGCCCGTTGGGTACGAAAAACGCCATTGAAATGTGCACAAAACTTGGCATTTTAACACAAAATTATGTGCTGCTGTTATCAAGTCGTTCATGCTTATAGTGTTGCCTAAAGTCCAACCTTACAATGTGATATTTTATATCTGATAATTTTAATCATAACTTACTGGTGGAGATTTATTTATTCTTCCAATGCAATACAATTTATGTACTATAGGTGTCGCTCTACTCATTTCACTAAACGGTTAATACGTATATCAACAATAAAGTGTCTTTTTATAATCTCTCCCGTTCATCCGATTGCAGTGAACCTTTGGTAACGTTTCCCGAAATAGCTGCAGTTGAAATTATTTTATCTGCTCCTGATTCCTTCTACTAGGTAACCTCTTTGTTTCCACAAAACCACCGCACATTCTGTTTCATTCAATACATATGTAGAAACCTTCAATGACTCCTTCGCATATCTGCCGATATATAATGAAACCGTAGTTTTGATTCTAAATCCCAAATTGAAATTATTCTATACGGTTTGTGATCTCTAATTTGCTTCAGAACTGAAAGCTATTGCTGTTTCGTTTCCTTGGAGAATAAATTAATTGTTTGTTTCAGTTGATATTTATAAATATTATGCACTTTATAAAATATTATAAATGTTATTCTTTGACACTTTTGTTAATTGTTGCTTTATTATCTTTTCTCTCTTTACAGGTAAGGATATTTTAATGCAAATCATTTCTCATCAAAAAATGTAAGTTAAATATCTGGGCAAAGCCTTTTCCTTGTGCTGTAATAAATAACTCAAGTTACTTATTCAGGGCACTACTTAAAATTTTCCGGTGTTAGCGCGCATTATTCGTGAACAGTCAACAGTTATCTACCCAGCTGCCAGGCTCAACTTCTGTCATTTGTACACTTTAAAGATCGGATTAAAAATTTCATCCTGCCTCGTGGTTTTTTTTTTGGAGAGCTCTACTATGTTGCTACCAACTTGCGCTTTTTTTTTTGTGTTTTGGGACAACATTTATTTGCTGCTGACTAATTTATGCGACAGCACAACAAGCAATTTTTCAAACAAAATATATAGAAATTTACATATGGCCTCCTTGTGCCGGGGACGCGAAGTTAAATCAAGTAAACGTCAGGAAGAAGAAAGTTACACAGCCGATAAACAGGACTCGAAATGAGAGAAGCAGACAAGAGGACGAATATTTTTTTTTTTTTTTTTGCACAAGGCTCTGTTCGTTGTTGGCAAATGATAACGAACAAGCAGCAATGTTGTCGTTTTCGTTGCGGAAAACTTGAAATGCGCCACAGAGTTTTTTTGTTGCTGCCTTCATCTTAGTTGTCATTAAAGATGCAAACTTACAAGAAGACGAATATAAAGTCAGGAAAAGAAACTAGTGCCAAAAGCGAGCACCGCCGACGACAAATGACAAATTTTTAATCATGTTTAATATGTTTTTTTCGTTTTCACGTTCTCTGCGATACTTCGCGCTTTTCCGTGGCGCAAAAGTGTTAATGGTTATTTGTCAGCCGGCAAACAAGTCACTGGAACATTTTTCAAACGCTAAATTTTCATGGAGGATTGTAACTTTACCGAAGACACTCCGGCATTGAACCACAACAGGACTTCACTCAGTATACTGAGTTGTGTGTGTGTGTGTGACACAATGTTTTTTATGCGGTAATGAGATAGTATTTAACGCTAGGTATCTCTTACAGCAAAGACGCTGCCACTTCACCTGAAGGGCATGCTAATGATACAGCAACAGAGTAGTCGTACTCCCTACAGTATGAGGAAGAGGCAACATGTAACTAGAACTCAAAAAGGATGTCGGTTGACTCTGTTAACTCTGTTTCAGAGGAGTCAATCTGGTTGGAAGTGTAACATAAATGCTGGTTCTTATATCCTTGAATTACTAATTGGTATATTTTGTTATGGTTTAGTAATGGTGGTATTCTTGAGTTATGAATATTTATAAATCGCATTTGTTGGCTATGGTTTCATGTTTTATGGGTTCACTTTTATTTTCTAGGGCGCGGTGGGTAATTACACATTTTGTAGTCATGAATTTCGCGAAGTTTTTTGTGTGGAGTATTTAAGCTGGATTTAAAATAGAACACGAGGCAGTTGAAATTATAAGCGCGTCTAAGTATGAGCATTTTTTTAGAAGAGCATTTTGACTATCCTGAAGAAGTCACCACATCAGCAATAGAGCCTGGGGTGTCAATATCATCATATCCTTGAGTTTTCTTCCTTGGTAGCGGCCATTGCTGCAACAAAATATTTTGCCCTTCTTTTTTGTTTGATAAAGCATAGTAATAACCATACTTTGGCCAATTAAAAATAAGCTGTTCAATATAATCTTCACTTTAAGCGACCGTTAAAACTGAGGGTATTCATGGAATCTTATCCAGACTTGGACATTGATAATCTTTGTCCGGATTTCCTTATCAAATCAAAAGTTTATCTCATGTTTTCAGTAAATAAATGAAACTGTTACATCTGTTATTCCTTCTCCGAGTGTGAACACCACCCCACAGCGGATAAATTGTTATCGACAATAACTAGCAGACTTCTGTTGAGAGATTTTATTGTAGCCCTTTTAAAGGTCTTCTTCTTTTCACACTCTAGACTAAATTGACAAATATTTTTCATTTCACTTCGATTGTTTGTTATAATAATATGATTGTCATTTGGAGAAACATTTATTTAATTATTTTCAAAAATTTATTTACATCACACTTTTATCTCTATTGCTTGTCTAAACATGCATCATGACATGATGATTCCATATAGACAGATGAACATATCACTGAGTATGCAACAAATGCAGCCAGCCAGCAACAATGGAAGGATACTCGTATTTAAGCTGATATCCTAGTATCCCCGCGCTTGTCTCTCGTCACACCCTATTTAGAAAGTCACATACACACACGCACACACACCCGTGTGACTAAGCTGCAATCGTATTTTTGTAGTTGTGAGAAATTGCAAACAATTCATTCGTTGCAGACTTTTAGGGTGATCACAACGATGATGACGAGATGATTGTGCCGACAACAAAGACAATTCTCCAATATTATTGCAGCATATCTAATCCTTTCATATTTACATTTGCTTGTTGTTGCTTGCATTTTGTTGCTGTGATTATGATGCCATGATAAATAAATATATTGCCGTGCTATGCAAAGGGGTTAGCAAAAGTTTGCTAGATAGGTTAGAAAAAAACTAGGAAAAATGTTTGTAACCGGAGTGTATTTATATGTGTGATGTGTTTTTATTATTCATTTTCTTACTGTTAATTAAAATCGCAATTTGCGTCGACAAAACCACATTGCAAAACAGTCTTCCAAATCATCTTTTTGGCGTTTTTTTTTTCATTTCATCAGTAACAGCCGTATTGTACTCATAGCTGTTGAATAATTATTCTCTCAATTTTTTTTCTTAGTTTCGGAATTAACCGAAAGTAACAGAACACCAGATTTAAAGAATAAGTTTATAGACAAACAAATTTCATTAATACCTGAAAGCGCTATAAAGGCACCGCAATTTCAGGTAAGTTTTTTATTATTTATTATTTTTATTTATTTATTATTTTTATTTATTTATTTTTTTATTTATTTATTATTTTTAATTACCTGTATTTATTATTTTTATTTATTTATTATTTTTATTTATTTATTATTTTTATTTATTTATTATTTTTA
>JAHXMU010000133.1:1796929-1817679 GCA_019455685.1 Philornis downsi | reverse complement strand
ATTTATTTATTATTTTTATTTATTTATTATTTTTATTTATTTATTATCTATATTTATTTATTATTCTTATTTACTTATTATTTTTATTGATTTATTATTTTTATTTATTTATTATTTTGATTTATTTATTATTTTTATTTATTATTTATATTTATTTATTATTTTTAGTTATTTATTATTTCTATTTATTTATTATTTATATTTATTTATTATTTTTACTTATTTATTATTTTTATTATTATTTATTTATATTTTATTATATTTATTTCTATATATATTATATTTATTTCTATTTTTTTATTATTTCTATTTTTTATTATTTCTATTTTTTTATTGTTTTTATTTATTTATTATTTTTATTTATTTGTTATTTTTATTTATTTATTATTTATATTTATTTATTATTTATATTTATTTATTATTTATATTTATTTATTTTTTTTTATTTATTTTTTATATTTTTTTATTTATTTTTTATTTTTTTTATTTATTTATTTATTTTTTTTATTTAATTATTTATATTTCTTTACTTTTATTTATTTGTACTTTTCTTAATTTTTTTTTTAGTTTTATTAGTTTTTTTTTTAGTTTTTTTTTTTATTTATGTTTTATTTATTTATATTTATTTATTTATTTTTTAATTTTAATTTAATTTAAATTATTAACAACTGGTCATTTATCGAATAATGGGATATCATTATTACTTTTTAGTTTTGCTTTGGAGGTTGGATTTGCTTTTCTAGGCTCCCTACATTGCATTGTTGTTTTGTGCCAAGGTCGTTGTTGTAAAATCGAGCTTCATAACCAGCTTCATATTGTTTGAGGATGTTCCTCGATGAAGTAAATTAATATCAAAATCTTTTTACTTTGCTTCGTAGGCTGGAATTGCACGTTCTGTGCCTCATGTCTCGCATTTCTGTTTAGTACCAGGGTCGTATTTGTAAAACCAATTTTTCTTTTTAATTCGCCAAGAAAATATTAATCCATACATCCATATACCTGTTTTGAGCTTCGTTAAGTGCGAGAAGTCGAATTAATTTTATTTCTTATCTGGAAACTGCGGTTATGTAAGACACCAGCGGTAAAGAATTATATTATTTTGGCTATCGGCCAAACCATTTTGAGCTGTCCACGTATTACCGCTTTGGCGATTTTTGTTATTTGGTGATTTTGAAAAGTTTGTTGGCACTGTTAATTAGAATTACTGTCTCTTCTGTATGCGAAGTTTTGCTAGCATCCTCGTATACAAGTATTTACGCCCAGACACGCATACACACCTCCTTGTTATAATAATAATATTTCAATAATAAATTTAAAGATTTAAAATGTAAATAATATAATAAATGAACTCAAATGGAAGTGTCAGATAAATGCAAATATTTATTTATTTTAATAGAGACATACACAGACAAAAATCTATTGTAAGAATTGAATAAAGATATTTATATTGCAAATGCATGTTTTGAAGTTACTTTCATACGATAAGGATCATCAGATTTCTTGTGAATGCTGTTTCTCTGTCAGAGATTTGAATAGCCTTTTCTTGCGGCAAAATTACTTTGCATAGACTTTGGCCAGAGAAGATTAATAAAAGACATTTTAGTTAAACGTTATGAAGAAATATTTTGTGAATAAATTGTCAAAAAGAAAATAACCTCATTGTTACTTCCATAAAAGGTGATGTGTTAATCACGTATGTACTTTTCTTTCTTTGTGCCTTTACTACAGAGAAATTTCTTTGCCTGATTTAGTTATAGAGATAGCCTTTATTACGGTATTGGATTAGCTTTTCTTTGAAGACTTTTTGAGAAAGCCGTCGTAAAATGTAATCTTACGGAAATGGTTAACCCTTCCTGTTTCCTACGTTGTGGTTAAGAATGACGGTTAGGATAAATTTTCTTTGGATCTTGCCTTTTGAATGATTGCTTTGAACACACTATTACTTGCTTACATAGATGGGGACAAGAGAAGGTATTCTTATCTATTATACGTCCCATGTGGAAAATAAGCACCAAACATTCATTCGGTTGTGTCATAACTCAGAATTCTGCGCCACAGAACGGCATGTGAAATGCATAGTACATTTTGACTTTTTTTTTCGTCGATAGAGGGCTTTGTCATTAAATTGCTTGCTTAACCCATAGCAAACTTTTGTTCATCAATTCTGTTCTCTTGATCTCCAGTTTGACATTACATTCGCTGCACGCAATTGTTACGGTCGAATAGTGTAGCATCATTTCAATGAATTATTATTTTTGTATGTAGAATTATATGTATGTAAATCTGTTTGCACTTGCATTTGTCTTTCATCGGATTGATATAAAACTTTGGAAAATTCTGAAAATTATTTCTGAACAATACAAATAAAGTAGATATGTAAAATACCCTTTTGGAATAGGGTATAAATATATAAGATATGATATAAGTTAAATATATAAGATATAATATATTAGTAACAGTAGAATAGTACAAATAAGCACCTGTAGGTGGCGTGCAAGCAGCTTTTAACTAATATTTTTCGTATGGTTTCCTTGTGGTTGCATGTTATTTGTATGGGTGCTTTTTTAATAGAATATATTTTTTACAATATTCAAGTATATGATGATTTCGTTGCACGTATTTTCCTGTAAAGAAATTCGATGTTCCTTCAACAATTATCTTTTGAAGGCATTTTTGTCACAGATGCATTCCATATCAAATGCAGACCGCCTTTTAAGCAAATTCTTGCAAGTGAATATTTATTTAAAGTAAAATGTCTATTAAATATTTAGTGTATGAGCAAATAAACATATAGAATAAATAGCAGTTGTCCATCTGTTTCGTAAAGATCTGTACGACGAGTTCAAAATATCATCACTAAAGAGATTCTTTCAATACTTGATTTTATATTTCATCACAAAAGAGATCCTTTCAATACCTGATTCTATAGGAAATTTTTTCATAATGGCCCTCTTCATTTAAAAGAGGTTTTCTGTATTTTTTTTATCCATAAATAAGAACTGCTAATTTCTTTGAATACAAATGGCCCTCTTCATTTAAAAGAGATTTCCTGTAATTTTTTTTTATCCGTAAAATAGAACTGCTAACTGCTCAATTCTCTAGAAAAACTTACCATAATCTTAATGGCCAACGAAGTAGATGTTTCCCCACGAAATCAATATTTCATTGTATTTTGCCATGCAATTTTTTTTTATTTTGCATATTTCAAAATTTCTTTTCATACTCCAATTACCAAAAAAAAAAAAAAATCCAAAGTTTTTGAACATTTTCAGTATAATTGAGTTTGGTGGTCTAAGAAATAGTCGGTATAGAATAGAAAAAAAATATGTAAAAATACGAATTTTAACCTCATAACCTCAAGCGATACAAATGCTGTGGATTTCATATATAAAATAGAAAGGCAATTTATAAATAAATTATATTCAAATTACTATTCACATTTGAAATACCGAAATATAGTAAATAAAGTAGAGATATCCACTTTATAGACATTTGTATATACACATGTGAATTTTATACAAAATTTCTGTGTAACCACATTTTAAATGATTTTTCTTCTAGAGGAATATGTTTGTATTTACGAATGTATTTACTTTCTAAATAAATAGGCGAACAGGACTTGTAAGGACACTTGTCCGTAATGCTATTTACACTTGTGTATAGACACTTTTGCCAAATTGTTTAATTGCATTTTACTTGCATTTGAGTACATTGGCATCGAATGTGTTTTAATATTCAACAAAGGAGTTCAAATTAATGCCAAATCAAGTTGTAACTAAGCAAATAAATACGTGACAGGAATGCCAGACGAGGGGAAATGGCAAGGCTTCCTATAAAGGCAACATCTTCACTTCTAATCGTATTAAATATCTAATATTGTTTGAGATTAATATTCTACGTACAGCGAGAGCCTCTTTAACTGTAACCCTATATTTTTTGTGATTGACTACTTTATCGTTGATTTGTCTCAGCGTTGGTGAAAAAGAAAATTGCAGAGCATGTATGATAACCAGGTATTTCTTGCATTAGCAGAAAAGTACTTAGAAGTGTACCTATATGTTCTCCATAACAAAGGCATGAAAATACGTAGAGGAATAAACAGCAACGAAAATGTCAAAACGTTCTTTAAAGCAACATCTTCGTTGAGAATGGTACTGAAAGCCAGACGTGGCTTGAGATTGACATTCTACTTTAGGATGTTTCAAAAGCCATTTGTTTTCGCATCCTCTTCTTTTCATCATTAACTGTCTAATATATGATTTATTCAAACATTACTTAAAGCCTTTGCTTGAAAAGGCAACGATGTACATACTCGTACATAAATGGAATATCGTATGTTTCCATTCTCTTAAAAAATTTCTGATCAAATCGTTGATATCAGCAGAAAATTACTTCTAAGATGAAATCTCTGAATTTATAAATTAGTGCTCGCAATAGTGAACTGGCTTCAAAATTATATTGGCACCTATATATATATCGTATTTATGTGTTTCTCTGACGAGAATTTATCTATTGAATTTCTGGTCAAATGTTTCCAAACCACGATTATTGAAAACTGCTCGCTCGCCACCTATCGTACAAGAATTGTACTATTCAAACTACCATTACAAACGAGCAAATACGTGTATTTACTATGTCTTTAGATTAATCATTAAAAATTTTTATTTTAGTAGAAAAATCTATTTTAAAGAAAGTTTTCTTTTTCATCTTTAAGAATAGATATATATTTATACCAACCACCATTCATTTTGTCATTCAGTTTGTAACAACTAGAAATAGTCATATTGGGCCACAAACAAATTCGGTTGTCGATTCTTATCTATTTCTTATTTGTTTACGCGTTCATTCTTCCGGCGATAGAGGTAGCATCACTTGAGTTAGAAAGCTGAAATTTTGTACGAGCATATCATATCTCACATGATATAGAAAGGGTAATCCTTGCTTTCAAAATTGGGTGAACTTAAATGATTTCAACGCGACGTGACGCATTTGCGATGTAACCATTCATTACTGAATGAGATGATTATAGCGATAATTGATTTAATATTATCTGAACGCCCCGTTTAAAATCATTACAATTTGTTGGTTTCGTTTTGTAGACTTTTTGTTTGCAATAACCTTACAAGATGAAATCAAATGTAGTAAGGTCAGGGGACTGACATAATGTGGTGTTTCTTGAAAGCACTTTATTGGGGGAATTTTCGCTCCAATCCTGGCTTCATGTCATTTTGCTGATCGCACGGGGTTGAAAGGATTCTCTTCCTCCGGATTCTTTTTACGGCAGGTTTAGTATATAAATAGAAATATGCATATACTCGTATATAAATACCGACGCAATTTTATGGCGTATGTTTTGTGTTGTGTTTCATACCGCTCGTTGGATTCTTTAGCAACTTTAACAGTTTATTGTCTAGATGGTGCTAAAAGCTTCTGGAACAGTTTTATTAATGTGCGATAGATGAGAGCCAAAAAAAATTACTTTATCAAATGGTAAACACAACATTTTCCTCCACTTTCAGATATATTTGAGATCCTGCTCCTTAATATTACACAGCCTAATTCTTTGAATATATATTTTTTTAAGATTTTTAAATCATGATATCCTTTTTAAGGCAGACGTTATTATTCGTCTTATGTATAAAATATACTATACATTTGCCAAACAACAACATACGTACATAAATTTAAATATATTTATAAAATTCTTTATGTATAAACACACACTCACGCAAACACACTCATCATCCAGAAATTATCCCCAATTACGAATCTATGCAGTCTCGCTACAAATTACAGAATACCCTTTCATATTCCATTACACTGCTGGCTGTCACTCGCATACAAATAAATACAAAATATGTGTAATACATATTTCCATATTCATCTTTCTATCTCTTTCGGTTCATTGTGTTGCTATCTATATTAAGGCAACACTTGAGAATCCTTACAATAACAATGGCAGCAGTTGTAGCAATGCAAACAATAACAATAATTTGAACTAAAATAGCAACAATTATAATAACAGCAGCAGTTACAAGGAGCAATCGTAAGCCAGCAAGAAGTAACATCTGTAGCCGAAACATAAATACAATTAATTATTGTGTAAAACATTCCAACAAAATGGGTTCATTAAAATATTCCAAATCAAGACTTCGTGTCATGCGCATTATATTTGCATGACAAGAAGTCTTGCTTTCCCTTTACTACAGTCTGTTGTGTTGCCACAAAATTGCTAATATCTCACGATTTTGTTGGCGCATGATATCCAACCTTGAAATGTGAAGTTTTATATCTGCTAATTTCAACCATAATTTACAGATGGGTCTATCTTTTGTAAACATGGGGAGTTTTATTTCTTTTCTCATTTTATTAGTCGTTTACGTATAGGAAGGGTTTGTGTCATGTGCGATGAAACGCTAGACAACTGTTGGTTGAGTATTGAGGATAGTTTCTAGAATCGTACATTTTATGACCGATAGATGGCGTCATTCTGGTAAATATGAGTTTCATAACAACTACGTAACTTAACACATAGTCCAATAAAGTTTTGTTACTGATACCAAAGTATCCAATCCAAGAGGCTTCATTAGAAAATGTTTAAAATAAACTAATTACGAAAGCTCTTCTTTGGAAGCTTAACATAGATATTGAGGGTCATATGCATAAGTACGATATTTATTAAAGTTTTGCTATGAAAATCTAATATGTAAACATAAATATATCAGATTTTCATAGCAAAACTTCAACAAATACTTATGAATATTTATGAATACGGTACTTTATTTATATCCAATGAAAATAGCTTTATATACAAATTGTTTGGTTGACTTCTATGTGGTTTTGAACTTTAATTTTTATCAGTGTCTGCCCCGAAGTTTACGAGAATCCAGTGCAACAACATTAAATTTCATGCAATATAAGTCACTGGTGTTGTTAAAAGCATTTCGATCTCTTAATTAAATTGTATTATTAACAAAGTTTTAAGTATTTTTTTTTTTTTTGCATTAAATAAACAATAAAAAAGAAAAACAGGCGACATCAACACATCCGTATATTTAGAGCGCTTGACGTTCATTCACGTCTACGTATTTACACATTGCTATGCATTCACTACTTTATGTACATGAGTATTGACACACATCCACACACAAACTCATACATTGATTATGTTGTAAACACTATGAAAGTTGAGTGCCCATGAACCGAAGTTAGACCACATCAAGTCTAAGGAGAAACCAAAAGTTGGATGTTGGAGAAAATTGTGTTGGTGTTGTAGAACTTGATGATGGTGATGATGATGATGCTGATGATGATGATGTTGATGTTGATGATGTTAGTGTGTTGCGGTGATATCCTTTGCCACTTAAAACTCTCATTGATATCTTGGTTTTGGTGTGGTAACAAGGAAATCCGAATATAAAGTGTTCTGTGTGTGTGTGTGTGTTAGTTTTTTACATTATTCCATCCCATTTGAACAGGAAACTTCTACGTGTATTTGCAAGTTATAGTCCATTTGCAAATATTCACATGAAGTCCTTTGGAAAAGTTCATATACTCTTATATGTGCAGTTGAAATATGCATACGAATTGATGTTTACGTGCACCACCTATTCATAATAATTTGAAATATGGATTACACTTTGGAAACATTTCAAGTTTTGTGCAACAGACAATTATAGCTGTACAGGATACCATGCTAACATGACTCCGTAAGCAATGGTCTTGCAAAGTGGATTGTGTTGATAGACTTGTGTAAATAGCATAGCTCTATCTGAAGATAATATATTCAAAATGGAACATAAAAACTTTAATAGTTATTCATTTGATTTACATATTCATTAAGTTAGCTACTGAAAATTTCACGTTTGATGTAATTTTGTAATCTACGTAAGTTTTAATCTTATATCGAAATCTCTATCATTGGATTCTCTATTCATTTTCAGGCACATTTGTGTATAAATTGAACAAAAAAAAAAAAAAACTTATTTAAATATTTTGAGGTGTAAAATTTGCTGTCTTCTGTTATTCTGTATCTCCTTCGATTTCAGACGTTATAAATCAGTAATCATTAAGAATGGTATTAAGAATGACCTATTTTGAAGATTCCTTTTCAAAAATGCTATACGATAAACATTTCAATTGATAGTGGTGCTTCATTCAATTTGTTAAGCTAAGTTAAAGAATGATTATACAGTGTTTAAGGGAATCTCTAGAGCTCAGGAGGCACCAACATTTTGCATAATTGCATTAATTTTTTATATAGTGTACTTTCTTACTTCCCTTTGTACGTCTTCAATTAGTCATGTCGAATTGTGGTGGTACTTGAACTCAGGGAAACTGGAAATGTATTTAAAAACATCTGCCTGACTTAATCAACAACTCCACCATGAAAAAACATTTTCCAAGTGCAAGAATTGTTCTATCGCTAGCTTAGTTCATAATGCCACTTACTCGCAAGTACTATTCTTCTCTTAATTTCCATATCGACATCATTTGTTTTATTGATGTTGGAGCCAAGACGGATAAAAGGACTATGATCTAAGGACTGTGATCTTCATCGAAACAGGTACTGGCTTCGTCTTCGTTTTCTGTGAAACCTGTTTTTGCTGACTCCTTTTCAACGTTTGAGAAGACTGCAGCAACATTTCACAGGTACGATAGATCAATTAGCATAAACAAGTACCTTGTAACTTTTTCTTAAAAGTGATGCTAAAAAAAACCTTTTTTGGTACAGTCGTGTATTTGCCTAGATTCTTTGATGACTAGTTATAGGCCACTGTCATTCTGTTAAAGCGTATCAAATTCGCAAGAATTGCAAACTCAGACATACCTTTAACGTATCAGTATATGTATATCTAAAGTAGCTCTATAGTCGACGCTAAGATACATACCGATCGTTTCCAGGGTTTTTTACAGAACGACTATTTGGCTCGCTGCCGATTTACCAGTTCTGAAGCCACTGAAATCATTTACGCAAAATGCTTTTGAAAAATGTTTTGATGATTGAATTCTTCGTTGGCAGAAGTGTATTCGGAATTTGGATAAATAAAAAATATTTTGTGTTTCGTTGACCAATTCCTGGTACTGACAGCGGTAGTCGATATGAAGCAAGTATTTGATTTAATTTAAGAAATAGTAAAATCCAGGATAGTGAGATGATACTCTAAGCGCGACACTTATCGACACGCAGCATCAGACATAAGGATATCGCACAAATTACATTATATGCATTTCTTTCTTTAATCTGCATGCATTGCAACAGATTTCTATATAGTGTGCAAAGTTTTGTAATTTAGCTGAATGGTATCGTGATTATCACAGTTTAATACGCGAGTTTTTTTTATAAAGTACTTGGCGCTTGTAGAGTCATTGAATTTTTAATATTTTTTTTTATACCAAAATTTCCATTTCAAAGTAAATTTATGAAAATTGTTGCTATAACGAAATGAAAAAGTGAAAGAAAGAAAGAGAGACTGATGAGATAGGCTCAAGAGAATATTAAATGATATTCTGTTAGGTGTTTTGCCTACATACTTATGCTTTCTAAACTCTGTTTATTTGATGCTCGAATGGTGGGGTAGTTTTCATTTAGCAAAGAGTCCTTGTTTACACAAGCTTTAACAAATAATCAATGGAGACATGTAAGAATGATGGACTAGGCGAAGGGGACAGACAAACTCCCTTTTCCTGTCCTATCCTTTTGCTGAGCACGTACAAAGTTCAAAGTGTTAAAAGTTTCAAAGCTCAACATAGGCACACAAGTAAACATTGCATTATTATTGTCTGAGTGTGAGTGCACTACAAGAGCAGGTGTAATTCAAAAGATCTATGATGCATTTGTGATGTTTACACGTGTTCATTGTCTATTCTACACATATGTATATATATATATAAATATATAAACATATATCTATTGCTTCACATATCAAATACAAATACTTTACTTTGGCCTTATTGATTTTTCCCAGTTCGTATTGAGTTTGTGTTTACACTATCAATTTGTCCAGCATGTCAATGACCATTTTCTATTTGAATATGTTGATGGTTTTGTATCACAACGACCGACAGTCGTCTATCGTTTAACAACAATTAAAACAATTGCAATTTTTAGAACATTTCAATGCGATTTTACCATTTCATTTATCACTGTAGTGGTGGAGTGCTCTCCTCCTCCCGTTTTGCCTATTTCGATCCCTTGCAATAGTTTCCGTTTCCAAACACTTAACAACATTTTTCCAATGTTTTGTCGCTTTGAAATCAGGCAAACCTATACAGTTTGTTAAAAATGCTATTGTTTTCGCAATAAAAATAATTCGAAAAAGAAAGGAAAGAAAAAAAACTACAGCTTTTAGCGTCTGTTTTATTGAAATTGTTGTGGCTACTGCTAGCAAATTGCCACCAAGCAAATGGCCGTAGGACAATAAAATTAAATTGTTTTTCATTATAAATGAAAACTGCAATATATAACGTAGTGTTTTTAACAATTCTAAATAACAGAAATTTTCAGAAGTGCCATCATATATTTCAGTTTAGTCCAGAGACTTTTAAATGCTTCTATTTTTGTTTTTAACATGTTCCTTGTGATGGATTTTGTAAAAAACAAAGACTTTTCCTAATCAGGACGGATATGCCGGTACTTTTTCTTACATGGATGGGGAGTTTAAAAGTGTCCCTTATTAAATGTAAGCTAAACAGGTCACTTCTTCAGTTTTTTAAGAGTATTTTAAGAGCCTGGTCATTCTACGAATGAATCGGTGCCGTCCATCAATTTTGTCTACGAAATCTTGTCGTGCTGTAGCGCTTAGGTCCTTCTAAACACACGGAAGAGCCAAACAATCACAGTATTTTAGTGTGCTTGACCACGCCGAAGTCAATGTACAAATTGTAATACAGGTAAACTCAGTCACTGATGCAGCCAACTTTTTGCTTGTCACGAGAACGCCTTATCGTTAAATCGATTACTCAGTCCTTTGCGTATTGTGCAGACAACACTCCTTTACTAATCTCTAGTCTGATATCACTAGCGTTATTCGAGGCGGAGGCAGGTGAATTCATCCAGAATTCCGATGATGCAGTTGCCCGCATTTACAGACCGCAAACGAGATAACTCTTTGTTCCCTGACTCTTAATTCTCGTTTGTTAAAAGACCCATTTTTGTTGTTTCCTTCTCAATGTTTGAGAAGGTTGCAGTAACATTTTGCAGTTTTCTGCTGAATCATCGGCATATGCAAGTAGCATAATAGGCCTTTTGTTAAAGATGGCAACAGTCGCATCCATTGCAGCTTCCTCCATAATAATCTCCAACCGTATTTTCAAAGCTGATGAGTTATCACCTTGTCTAAGTCGTCGATCGGTGGGAAATGGCTCATAATATTAGCTTTATAAAAGAAAAACCTATTCACTTAGCGGGATAGTATGGTAAAAAAACCTTATATTTTGTGACTAAAACCTGGCCCCCCAAATAATGGTAGGCGGTTGTATCAGAGCCACAGCCATAAATTGAAAGGCTGTGGCTCTGATACAACCGCTTATCATTATTTGGGGGGCTTTCACCTCAATGCACCTGACAAATACTTGGAGCAGTCGAGTAATCAACAAGTCTAGTAAATGCTTGTCAGATTGTGGTTTGAAATAGTCACTAACTAAGTGAGTCTGCCAATAGATTGCCTGCAAGCTTACTGAATGAGGGAAGCTTTTCAATATTACGTCCAATGGCTTTGTTTTTTGAAATTGTTTTTTTTTTGTATTTTATTTCAACTCTTCTTTATTTTATTTATGGTTAGATTTGTTATTATTACTACATATCAAAAATATTTTCGTGAAAAGTGGCAACCCTATAAAACATATGTTTTTGGTTTCAAGGAGCCATGTTGTTTAGTATTTTTATTTGAGCCATCAAAAGCAAGATCTCAGTGACTTTGTAAATATAGAAAAAATTGGTTTCCGTTATGTAATTCAATATTTCCATTTGAAAGGTTTCAGACCAACCAATATTAAAACCGAGCTAGGTTTTATCCATGGGGAGTCTGCTCCTTCGTTTACGCCTGCAAAATATTGGGTAACAGAGTTTAAACGAAGCCGTACGAGCTGCCAAGACGAACACAATAGTGCTCGACCAATTTAGGTGTCCACGCCCAGACTTAACTGTGCTAGCTGAAATGATAGGCATTTCAAAAAGTGTCATCGTATATTGATAAAAAATTTGGTGATGAGAAAGCTGGGGGCAAGATGGGTGCCGCGTTTGCTTTCAATAGAATCGAAACAGCGTCCTGGAGATGTTTCAGTAGAGCAGCAGAGTTTGGCGATGTTTCACCGCAATAAAGCCAAATTTTTACATCGATTTATTACCATGGGTGAGACATGGGTCCACCACTTTACACCTGAGACAAAGGAACGGTCAAAGTAGTGGACTGAGATGGGAGAATCTCGTTCAACGAAGACGGTTTCATCTACAGGCAAGGTCATGGCGTCTGTTTTTTGAGATACGCATGGAATTATTTTTACTGATTATATGCAGAAAGGAAAGATTCGAATTAACGACGAATATTAGTGGGCGAAAACAGCGTCGTGAAGGTGTTGAATATATTTCAGTAGAATGTTTAGCGATGTTTCATCGCAATAAAGTCGAGTTTTTGCGTCGGTTTATGTCCGTTAATGAGACATGGATCCATCAATTCACACCTGAGACAGAGGAACAATTAAAGCAGTGGACTGAAATGGGAGAGAAGTGTCCAAAGAAGGCGAAAATAGTTTCATCTACAGACAAGGTCATGAGCGTCCGTTTTTCTAAATTACGCATGGGATTATGTTGGTTGATTATCTTAAGAAAAGAAAGACGCGAATCAACGGGGCGAATATTATGATAATTTATTCCAGAAGTTAGATGATAAAATTATGAAGAGAGGCCGTATTTGAAGAAAAAGTAAATTTTGCTTCATCAAGACAATACTCCAGTTCACACATCCATTATTGAGATGATAATCAGTTAGTTCAAATTGCTTCATCATGCACCTTATTCACCAGATTTAGCTCCCTCAGACTATTTTTGCTATTTCCAAACTTGAAAAAGTGGTTCGATGTTAAAACATTTGCCAACAATGAAAAGAGTTGGAGTCTGCGCTTGATGACTATTTTAAGGAGTTTGACAGTTCTTACTATTAACAGGATGTAGAAACTATTGAATATCGCGGGAAAAAGTGTATCGAGTTAAAGGGAGATTATGTTGAAAAATAAAGAAAATGTTTCCCAACTTTTTGTGTTTTATTTGTTAGGTCGGTTAGGTTTGATGCCGCCCTCGTATATCTATTTCCCTTTTGTTAGTTGTTTAGTACTTCTAAGCCTTCAAAAATTCATATTTATAATATTTACTTCCTGCAATCTATTGATTCCGATACCGAAAGCAAATCCCTAAAATTTTATGGTCATCTATTTGTGGCAGTGATCACAAAGGGGTTGTAGAGGCCAACCAGTAAGCGCTTAGAATAACAAATGCTATAATTAACTTTTTGCAGCAGTTCATATGGCTTCTGTTATTGTCATTATTTATTTGCATCAATTTCAGCTGCGATCCCACCGAATATAGGTCATCTTAGATGCACACAATGAAAGTAGAGTAAAAGCACGTAAACTGGTGGTCACTTTCCAACGAACACAAATTGACTGGAACTAACGTCAGGCAATGGCACACAAAAAACAACATCAGTAAGCAGCGTCAACCTCTCCATCGCCAGCACCATCACCACCGCCACGGTGATGATGATGATGATGACGATGATAGCAGTAATAATAATAATAATTTTTGAACAATTGTCACAATAACAGCAATTGTTGTACATACTGAGGGAACATTTTCAACAACACAAACGATTGTCATTTTTTACATGTTATTAACACCATTTCGACGTTGTCCTCTCTACACCGCACACAGTCTCTTTTCCTGTGTTAGGGACCAGGGAAGAAGGGGCTGCTTCTTCTTCTGCTGCTGTTGCTGCTGCTCAACGTCAAGTATACTACGGCGTTTAATGTCAAAAACATACTTGCGGGCATTTCAGTAATAAATCCGTACGCATACATACGCACATCATTCGGCATTGTCTGCGGATTGGAGAGGCGGAAAAGAGGCAAAGAGACGACAATGGCCCTGATAAAGATTCACTCTTTTGATGATGTGGAAAATTTATCACAGATTTTGCGAAAAAGGGGAACGAATGTAAAAAAAAATAAAAAAAAAGAAAATAAATCAATCAAAACAGACTTTCATTTTTCACTGCTTGATATTTACGGCATGGTGGGTGGTGGGGGTTGGTTGTGGAAATGTTTGTTTATTATTTAGATGTTGTTGATTTATTTGCTGGGAAAATTGAAAACGGAAGTTGTGATAATCACAGTGATGTTTTGCATTTAAATGTGTGATAGCACTTAAATCATTTCAATAGCGCTCATAAAATTCATGATATTTACAATGAATTCTAATATGTAATTGACATCTATGTAGTCGAATAATTTAGAAATATGAGGGTAGTGTGATTAGAATAATCAAAATTCACCTAAAGTTTTTTTTTCTTTGCCTCGCCGATGGTTTTGAAATGAGATAGTGGGAGCGAACAGAGTAGGCCTCCAATTTCTGGAAGTTTGACTTTCCAGTGTTTTCTATTATTCTTTTCTTGGTTATATGTTCTTTCTTTCTTCTTGCGACAGCAAGCGCCTCTTTGGGGTACCCAAACTAATCCTCCAAGGTAGGAGTTGAGGTAATCTAGGAAGACCTCGGATAGACGTGAACAGTGTTTTCAGAGCTTCTGCCTTCCTTCAGCAACGCAACCTGAAGCTACGAAAAAGCACTGAAAACACTTGTTCAGGCAACCACAGCCAGCACGATACTTCCACAAGGGGTCCAACACAATTGACCAGGAAGGAACAATGTTCCTTGGGCCCCTGGTCACCCGTGCTACCAGAAGAGAAGAGCCCTCTGGTCTGGGTTTCGCAGACAAGCTACTCCAGTTTTGCTTTATCATACCTCGCATGGAACTGGTAATCCATCTACGGCATAGATTTTCAATGTCCGAGGAGAGAATATCAACACAGCAAATCACGCCATGCTTCAATCATAGTCTATTAACCAGATCTCTCTGTCCGTACAACTATTAAAAACGGAAAAGATAAATCTTCTGACATCTCCCGACGGCTTCTCTATAACCGCACTTGTTGCCAGGCTGTGTCTTGTTTGACTATGACTATCCCCTTTACTTGGTTTTCGAAAAACGAGTTCCAAGATCGGTTTGATGTCATATTATAGGTGAATCCCAAGACATAATCCACCTGTTCCTATTGCGCCTGGCACAATACCACACTACTTTGTTTTTGTACGCAAGCATCATCCTTTGCCTGCTTAAAATTGCAGGATCGGGTAGAGAGGCTTGCGGTTTAGGGGTAAGCGGTACAAAGCATCCTAGGAAACACGCGCCTACCCACTGAATATAAAGTATAGTTATCTCCGTGATGTTTTTGTATTACCCGTGATATTTTTATACTTTCCCGCTGGTTCAAAGACAACAAGATCTCCAGATCCCAAAATGACCTTTTTATACCACAAAAGGGCTAAGTTTATTCTGCTGGCATTAGTCCAACAATTTTTGTCAAGTTCTCCTAAATGAAATGTCAAAATTCTTTTTTTTTTATCTTATTTGTAGTGATATCACGGACTTCACAACCTTGTATCGTATTTCATTAATAGAAATTTTTATAATTTATTTCTGAGATTTTTGTTTTGCAAGACTTTGGTCTTGCATTATATGAAAAAGTACTGGGAATTGCTTGATGAAACACAAAATATGTATCATTTGCTTGTTCCAGCGAACACCAAACATTTTTTAAATGCATTTTTCAGAAAAGGCTTCAGTTCTCGCCACGAATTCTCTTTTATCGATCTTCGTTCGATTGGAAACGAATGCGAGAGTTGTACGCTGTGAGATTTGAAATAGAAAAAAGTTAACTGGAATCATATCTGATGAATTCGGATGTTCTTCGAATGTATTTGTTGAGTTTTTTGCCAGAAGCTCATTCACAATGATAGCTTTGCAAAATTGATTAGTTTTCTTTTCATACAATTGGCGTCTTTCGAAGAACTTGCTGTCTTAAATATGTAATAACGCCCGGATAATATTTTTTATTTATCACCTAAGCTTCCGGCAAGAATTTAGAGTGCACAACACTGCGATAATCACAGAACCCGGTCAACATTGTCTTGTCCTCTGATTGACTTTGGCGTGGTTTATTTCGCCTGCAAAGCGACTCAATTGGAAAGTGTCATTCTGAGATTTACTGATTAGTTTGCATGTCAAATTCGTAACATCGCTACTTACAATGCGATTAATGAATGTGGGGTCGCAATTCTTCAGCGGGTTTTACACGATTTCGTTTTTGAACAAAATTGAGCTCTTTCGGAACTAATCGAACAGCAAAGCCTTCTATACTTAAGTAAGGTAAATAGTAGTTCGTAAATCATGCAAAGTTCAGCGGCTTTCTTTCTCAAACTTAAATGACGATTTAATCCACCATTTTCTTCACTTTATACATAGATGTTAACCTGAATTGACAATGTTAATGGCCGACCAGAGCGAAGCAGTTCATCCACTTCATCTCGATCGTTTTCAAATACACTGTACATCACAAATACACGTAAGCCGATTCACCATTTTCAGTGATTCGGCACATAAAATTCCATTTGCAATACAAAATTTGAAACAAATTTTCTATTGTTACACATGAGATGAACTGACAGACTCGAGCTCTCTTACCAATTCAAAAGACAGATTGATCTTAAACTTCGCATCATTATAGGGGACAGTTGGGCCCACTTAGCGACAGAAAGAAATTTGAAAATCCCTCTAAAAGGGGATCTCTTACATCAAGTCCCGGTGCTTTTTTTAACAGAACGAATGTATTTTAAAACATTTGTTATTTTATTTATTTAAATAATACAACTGAAATCATAGAAGTGTTTAAAGCTTAAAAATTCATTTATTATTATTTATTTGCGATAACATTCAAATTAATCATACGTCTTTGAGTAAGAAATTTTCGCAAGGTTAATGCATATTACCTACGTATGAGTTACAAAATGCTCGCTAGCATAACGTAGACGCTCCAACGTCCGTCTGTACTAATACTTCTATGGTGATGAATGGATTGGATGGAATAGATTACGGGGTTTGTTGAGTTGTATTTCCGGAGATAGTAAGACATTTTTTGGTGTAACCCTAAAATATTTATAAAAAAAAAAATTTGTTCTGGCCGTGTTACTATTTTCGTCAGTTTCATTTGGCTATGTTCTTTTAATCAAATTCTATAAAATGATATTATTTCAAGAATTGTGATAATCAGAGTAGGATAAACTTGACATCAGTTTCCTTTAATGAAAATCACATCGCTGAATCTGAGTTTTGCACATTCATGAAGCTCTATACTTTTCTACATTTAATACATGTAATTTTGTTGTTTGTGTCTCGAAACAGTACAATTGTTGAACACGAGGTTATCGTGCATATCATCTTTTGAGCCCCGATACAACCACTCAAACACTTATCATTGTTTGATGGACGATAACCTCGAGCTTCCTGCCGAACACTTGTGAGTATTCGATTAATATGAAAATATTACAAAATGTTATCCGTATCATTCAGGATCTTCAGTATGATCCTGTTGGGTGTGTCCATCATTGGAATACGTGTGAACTTGCCTAAAGTGAGAAGCTCTCGCATGTTCCACTCGTGGCATGGAGAGCGGTCCCAAAATTAGCCGACCTTACAAAGAAGACACAAAAAAGTTGAGGAAAAATGTTCTTTATTTTTCAGCATAATCTCCTTTTAACTCAATACACTTTTTCCAGCGATATTCTATAGCTTCTATATCCTGTATATAATATGAACTGTCAAACTGCTTAAAATAGCAATCAACCGCAAACCCATAGTTGGCAAATCTTTTACCTCCGTGGCATTTTTTTCAAGTTTGAAAGTAGAAAATCGTCCGGAGGAGCTAAATCTGGCGAATAAGGTGTGTGATGAAGCAGTTCGAACTTTAATTCATTAATTTTGGCTATCGCAATAGCGGATGTGTGAACTGTAGCATTGCCTTGATAAAACAAGTTTTTCTTTTTCGCCAAATGCGGCCTTTTTTGTAAAATTTCATCATCTAAACATTTCAATAAATTAGCATAATATTCGCCGTTGATTCACGTTTTTCCTTTCTGGAGATAACCAATAAAAATAATGCCATGCGCATCCCAAAAAGTAGATGGCCATGACTTTGCCTGTAGATGGAACCGTCTTCGCCTACTTTGGACACGATTCTCCCATACCATTCCACTGTTTTGACTATTCCCTTGTTTCAGGTTTGAAGTGGTGTATCCATGTCTTCTGATCCATAGTTTTAAATCGACAAACAAAATTCGACTTTATCACGGGGAAACATCGCCAAACTCTATTCTACTCTACTTAAACGTCTTCACGGCGCTGTTTTTGCTCTGTTCAAAGCAAGCGCGGTACTCATCTTGCACACATCTTTTCTCATCTCCAAAACTTCGGTCAACATGCGATGTATAGCACTTTTGGAACTGCCTATCTTTTCAGCTAGTTTACGCACCTTCTGGCGACGATTATCCAATACCGTGACTGGCGTGGCCACCTAAATTGGTCGACCACTATCGTGTTCATCCTGGCAGCTGGTACGGTCTCGTTTAAACTGTGCTACCCAATACTTTACAGTCGTAAACGAAGGAACAGATCCCCAGCGTATATCGATTGGCCTTAATATCGATTGGACTGAGACTTTCAAATGGAAATACTGAATTCCATAACATTTACCAATTCTTTCCATGTTTGCAAATTCACTGAGATCGCTTACTTTTGATGGCTCAAATAAAGATACTAAACAACGTGGTGCCTTGAAACTTAAAACACATATTTATAAGATTGCCACTTTCCATCAAACTATTTTTTCGAAACTAGTAGCACCATCTATACGTCAGGTCAGCTGGTTCTTGGACCGTAACTGGTATCTGCGATTTTTGTTTTGGAAAACCAATGTTATTGTTTTAAATTAGTGATAATCACGGCTTTAATGTGTGCAAGAAATTTAGGGGGATTTCTTCGCCATAGACTTCTAATATGGCATCTACATTTAGGTTGAAAAATATCTTACGATAATATTGATGTAGAATGCATCACATCCAATTATTGGACAATTTTGTTGATAACATTTTTATAAAACCTAAATGTTAACTCTTTTTAGCTGTGATAATCATAATTTCGTTTACTTTTTAAATAATATGTTACACCTTATATAATACAGTTCTCTCTAACTCAATCGGGGCGTGGAAGACAATTTGTTACATTTGGGATCTTTTGTTTCGGAAGACCAAAGTTATTGTTTTAAATTTTGTATATCATATTTGTGATAATCACAGCTTTCGTGTATGCTAGGGAATTGCTGAATTTCTTCATTATAGACTATGTACATATTGAATACAGATTTTTTCGATTTTGCATATGTTTTCTTTTATTAACCCAAAAAATCTTACAACTAATACAGAGATAAAAACATGAAAACTCCTTAAAACTAAACAACAAATTTTCGATATACTATGTATTTTTCCGAAATTATAAAATTAAACTATGTTTTTATCAAAAAACAAAGGCGCGAGGCTATGCCTCGCCCCGTCAGCTAATACAAAATTAATGTAGAAATGAAAATATCTTAGCCTAAAAAATTTATAAAAAAAGGCCCATTATTACTATTTTTTTTTTTTTTTTTTTGTATAAAAATTTTTGTCTTAAAGCTAAAAACGTAAAATTAAAGACTTAAAAACGAACTAAAATCTAAACTTAAAAACTAAAAATTACATGCACTAGTTATACAATTATTATACAATTTTCTGTATACAATTTTTAAAATATTTAAAGTTAGAACTTCTCTCTGTGATAACCAGAATATCACAACTTTTTTCCGGCATTTGTGAACAATTCTATTGCTGTTTTAAGTAATATTTTACACTTTATACAATATGTGACGGATTATGGGTTTATTTTTAGGCTATAACAACGTTTACCTTCAAATATACTCCTTAATAAGTTTATTTCTTCTCTTCTATTTCCTTCAACACACGGGCTACAATAAACATATTCCCGTTCCACAGGCGCATTCCCTCGGCAACCTCAAAGTATTCCCTTTTGTGTAAAATTTATTAATTGACACATTTAACTGGAGATGGATCAACTATTTATACATACACATAATTATTTATAAATTCTTTCAAAAATATTCACACAATTACCAAGTTGAGAGTATTTACATACGTTTGAATTTGAAATATCCTAAGATTATGTCGCCGTAACGGAAGATAACGAAATTCTTGCGGCTTTCTCAAAATGCCTTTAACGTCAAACAATTTCCCTGCGTCGTCTCCAATCGCAAAGGCTTCTAGAGCTCTGGCAATCGTATCGTCAAGAACTGCGTGTGTTGTACAAATTAGAATTCCTTTTGAGTGGCAAAATTATTTATTACTCAACACAAACCAGTTAAATGGGCTGATATCTATCTCTGTATATGGTGGTCCTTTGGACGTGTCCTTCGGTGTCTGTGTATATGTGTGTAGGTGGCTGCGTCATCGTCTGTTTGCTGATGGGTGAGTGCAAAATTTCAACAATTTTGTAAGCAGCGAAGATATTCTGTTGAATGTCAACACTCTTGGAATGTCT
>JAHXMU010000133.1:1781274-1796919 GCA_019455685.1 Philornis downsi | reverse complement strand
AAAGTCTCTTCCTTAGACACTTTCAAAGTGTCTTCCTTAGACACTTTTAGAGTGACTTCCTTAGACACTTTCAAAGCGTCTTCCTTAGACACTTTCAAAGTGTCGTCCTTAGACACTTTCAAAGCGTCTTCCTTAGACACTTTCAAAGTGTCTTCCTTAGACACGTTCATAGTGTCTTCCTTAGACACTTTCAAAGTGTCTTCCTTAGACACATTCAACGTGTGTTACTCACATACTTTAAAAATGTGTTCCCGAGACACCGAGTGTCCTCCTCAATAATTTTGAATGTGGCTTTCTCGATCACTCCCTAAGTGGTTTCCTTAGAAACTTTCACTTCGCAAGCCATTCAGCCACTTGTATTTGGAGCTAGGTTGAAGTTTATACTTGCTTGTAGTCCCCCACCTAAGGGATGGCTTGGCAAATATCGCCAAAATTGTGGATTGTCAATTTGGTAGGAATACAAGTGGTTTGTTCATTTTTAGCGCGGTCGTACAAGCTAAATAGTCTCAAAATTTTGTGAACCTCATTGTTCTCACAATTGCTAGTACGTGCATTCATTTTATAAAAAACGTAAGTGCATGCCGAGTAAGTTTTTTTAACGTCTGTTAATCACACGCTATGCTAGAATTACGTGCTAAACGATTTACAGCAGCATAACAAATTTGTTCGAATGTCGTCCCTAGAAATTTGTTTCTGAAAGCATTTTATAGAAACGGAGTGCGCTTAGCAATGGCCATGGGAAGTCGAAACCCTAGAAGGATGTAGTGTTTTTTTAATTAGTGCAACTTTCAGTGCTTGTACGACCACGACAAAATTAAGTAAATTGCTTCGGAATTGATAACTTACAGCTTTGGCAATATTTAGCAAGTCGTTGCTTAGTTTTTTTTGGATTTTCCGAAGAAATTTGCTTTTATAATATTAGCCAACAGTATTGAGGTTGTCTACTGGGTGCAGCTTTTTGTATTTATAGTGCAAAATATGACTTTGTCCTTACTCCAGCCTCGTAAAAATTACATTTTCCATAAGCTTAATTTCGAAAAGGAAAGCAAAGGATATTTTTTGGAAAAATTTGTTTATAGCTCCGTTTATTCCTCCACATTTTTAGTAATAGCCGCCACTGTGATATTCTGGCGGAAGACGATTGCGATGCCGATGTTGATTCGTTGCTATGAACATCATTCTAAGTTTGAAATTTTAATTACAGTATGATGACGATCATCGAGACTGCTAGACAGTGAGTGAGTGCTGTTTTCTGAGTTCTCAGTCAGTCAGCTCAATCAACGACATATCATCGCTCCTCACCTCATCGCTTTTGTAAACAATCCACAGCGCAGATTCGCAGTTTACAAAAGAATAGAAGCCCTCTGTGTATTTTGTTTAAACAATGATTAGTATTTGGGTTCATCAATTGTCTGGGTAACCTATGGTTTACTTATATATATAAATTTGTCTCATTAGATGTCTGATTGTCTGATTGTCTTAGGTAATTACGCACATCGTTCGGGCAGATGATGAAAGCTCACGTCTGTAGTGCAGAAAACGAAATTCTAAGCGAATTGTGTTTCTGGCTCTTGTTTGGGAGGGGTAGAATAAATCATATTTATACGCATTGCAATGTTCACGTTTCCATAATCATAAACGTGAAGAATAAACAACATTTCGAAAAGTAAAAAAGGGAACTAGCTGGGCCGTTCTTTTGCAGGTCTGTGTCTTAGTTTTTCAGTAGAGCTGATGGATTGACCTGCCTTCGGATACACCATCTGTCTGTTCTCTCTGAACATTTGTTTGTCTGTGCTTTCCGTGTTCGATGGTGCAGAGTTCATGGCATCATTATCGTTGTGCTCCTCCTTCTTTTCTACCGCCTCCTCTTCATGGATTGTAAAGCACTCTACTTACATTAGTTAGCATTCATTTTCAACAATTTTCTATTGGTTTAATGTTGTATAACAAAATAAATACCACTATATAATTACAATGGGCGTGAATTATAGGCGTTAGATTTTTTTGTTTTCTTTTGGTTCCATCATATTTGTAATTATTTTAATGGTTAATAGGCCTGCCCAAGCCAAGCTGAATCAAGCCAACTGAAGCACTTTGAGGAGTTTGTTTTGAATGCGTGTAATTTTGAGGGTTGTTTCGCGTGGTTTACTGTTGTTTCATTGTACACAATTTGTACTCTCATATGTGAAACAATTATTATTTCTTCTTGGCTTCAGCAGAAATTTATACAAATTACGTAATGAATTTTGAATTTAAAAATCTTCAAAAGAACACTAATTACACTCACAAAGATGTGAGCATTAGGCGTTGTGATGAGAACAAACGAAAATGATTTAAAATACTATAAAAGGGTAAAAGGTTCTTAAGAACAATTAGAAACTCATAATACAAAAATGCCAATTGAAGAATAGTTGTGCGTACATTTTGCTGAAATAGTAGTGGGAATAGCTTGTATAAAAAAAATCCGCTTAAAGAGATTGTCATAATTCGTTTTGTCTCTAAATTGACACAACTGTCCTTTTAACGGAGTGTTTACAATGCTCGATTTTGTCAGTTCATTTCAAATATATTTTGCAATTCTTACAATGAATAAAAATATCGAACAAAGAATTTGTCTTAAATTTCATGTTGCGAATATTCTGCATATAATCGCTGGAAATGTTATAGAAGGCTTGCAGTGAAGAGACTTAATAAAAAACGTCCACATGTAAGTGGTTCGGCGGCTGACATATGATTCAAAATTTGCTTTGCTCTCTTCAGACACCAACATCTTTGATTAGAATCTAACATCGGCAACGTGAAGGTAATGGTGATTGAAAATCGTCACCGTTTGAGAGAGATAGCTTCTGAAATTTTTGTGTGCTACGAATCAATTCGTACCATTTCAAACAATTGTTTGAGCATGAAATGAATACTCCCAAAAGAACTAAATTTTCTTCAAAAACTTCGCATAAAGGTCGCTGAAGAAGAACGGCTCCATTTCGAACCTACATTCATAGAAGGCGTTATAACTGATAAAAACACATGGTTTTACTAGTTTGCAATGCAAAGCAGTCAGCTTCCAACTGAGCTAAAGCCGAAAAGCACACACTATAAAGTCACTCTGTGTGGTGCTGGGCGCTCGTAACTCTTCTTTCCAAAAGGTCAAATGATAGGCAAAGAATTTTATCTGAGCGTTATGCAGATATGTAAATTTGTCGAAGTAGTAAATATATCCAAAAAGATCAGATTTGTGGAAAGAAAACTGACGCATTTTGTACAAAAAAAACACACCATTCCACAAAGCTACATTGTGAATGCATTTCATACCGAAAACTCAACAAATATTACCGAACAACCACCATATTTATCTGATATGACCCTGATTGACTTTTTCTCTTTCCAAAGGTCAAATTGACGTTCAACCGTTTTCAGTAGATCTTATACAATGTGGGAAATGCGTTCGAAAATTGTTGTTATTAGTTTTGTCTGTTAATAGAATATTTGCATATTAATGCCATTCGGCTCGAAGGACCACATAGTCATGAGGAATTCTTCTCTGGAAAAACTTCAGAATTTTAGGGTGAATACCTGAAGATCACTGAAGTTCGGACTTGTCGCGACTATCAGGCATGTGATTATGATATCGATCCCCGATACAAACATAAAATGAGCAGCCGTCACCTCCACGTATGTGGCAACAACTTCGTTTACTCGATTAATTGCAAAATCTAGTAAAAGCTTCTCAAACTAACGTTCAGAATCATTGTCATTCGGTAGGTCCATTTCAGTGAGTCTAAAAGTACAATACGTGTTATTTTACTGAATGCGAGAATCTATCATGAATCTATTCGAATCGAATGACACTAATTTGAACACTTAAGTATCTAAAAGTATTTGGGCAGGAATTTTAGCGGACTCACAGAATTTCATGTGGAAATATATTCTATGTGCCTCGCATAGGTTCTAAGTTGTGCAACAGTAATTTTTAATTTTGCAATTTCTAGCATCCCAACAAAGACCCAAACAAAGAGGATACGGTTACATGTGCTAACCAGATCTTCGGAAGTGCGAATCTGAATCCATGTCGTGGATTCAGCTTATATGGATTATATGCATGATAACCGCCTTTGCAACACTCATGATATGGTTTCAGAATACTGTCCTTTATTTGCCTCGGCGTCGAATCACTTTTTCGATTTCTGGGTTATCCGTTTTTCGGTTTTCGAAGTAAAGTTAAATAAAACACACATAAAGCTATGATTTCGATGAAACTTTTATTTCATTATAATACTTGGACCCTGCCAGTATGTACGAAATGCGAAGTCATTTAAATGACCGCCTCTGGATTGATTGATGTAATTTTCGACCACCCTGTCGCACATTTCGGGCGGCATCTTGGCGATAATTTGACAAATGTTGGTTTTCAAAGGCCCAAGAAAAAAAAGTCGGTTATCATACGGCCATAGCGCTCTGAATGGAAATTCGTATTATTCGTCACAATTTCACTAACACAAGCGATATTTTCGGCAGTGCGTATATTGCGATGATGCACCGGCCTGACCACATCTGTAGCGACTCCACTGCCAATTTCTTGCACAGAAGATCGAATATGACGACCATAATAACCCCATTATGCACGAAAAGTGTCCACGTTTGAATCACCACTTTTAGTAAGTAAGTAAGTTTTAACTATTTTTACATATTCTTCGGTTGTTAAAATATCCATATTCATAAATGGCACATCTTTCAGTAAATAAATAACAATTCAGATGACAGGTATTTAACAGCCTTGTCAGACCGGCGGTTCTGAAACCTGGTTTACCTCGTTTGGTAATATTTATGTACTCGCGTGTCTGCCAATGGTACACTCGCATTTTACAATCTAACGGCTCGAAGGACCACAGCTTGATTCATGATTTTAATAAAAAAAAGTGGACGCATATTTTGATTTCTAAACACATATATGTAAATACCCACCAACTTTATATGGTTATTAACCGATGGTTTGTAACTAAGCACTTTACACCTGAATCATTTTTAAATCTGAAGCTTTGGAATATTCGGATTTAATTGAAACGGTGCTGAATTTTAAGCAGAACCTTCTTTGATCATTTCTAAAATTTCTTTAATGTGAATAGAAATGTTGTTTGCTAAATTAGAAATAGTTGATTATCGTAGTTCATGTATCTCCTGTGGAATTTCAACTTAACTTTACGTTTTGTTCATTAATAACCAACTAACTATGCCCGCTAATCCTCGATCGGTTGCTGTGTGTGTTTAAAGTCATTCACCCCACATATTTGCTGTAACTAATTTTCCATAAACCTTAATTTGTATTATTGCTAATATTAGTCTGCTGCTAACAGTTTCAGACCATTAGACAACCAAGTCTTTAATCAAGTTTATACGTATCAGTTCTTAAGCTCTAACAGACTGACGGCGCATTCTCTGCCTTCGATGGACGCACCAGCCCAACAAGCATTAGTGGTCAAAGTCAAGTTCAGCCAATAACCCAAAAGCGTGACGTGTTTTTTTTTTGTCTACAAGTATTGTTGAAGTTGTTTTTGCCATAACAACAATCTGTAATGAACATCAAATGAAAAGTAAAGAAAGAGGAGAATTGTTGGCCATATGGATATGAATTTCAGCCAACAAATCGCAGCTAAACATTAATGCCAACAAACTATAAACAATGATGATATAGCAGTGGCTAGTCGGCTGGCTGGTTGGTGATGATGGTGGTTCATCATCGCCATCAGAAGATCGCTTTAAAGTAGTTGCGCATGCGCCGTTGCTGAGATTCCACATTGCACAAATGTCAGTTACTGAAGCGCGCATTAAAGGAAACAACAACTGAATAAGTAAAATTTCCATTCGAAATATGAGGCAGTTAAGATTAGCTCATATTACCTATGAAAATATTACTGGCTTGGTAATATCGTTCCACTTTTCCCTAGTCTATCTAATATTCATTCTACTTGTCATGAATAGGAGATATTTACAATGATCGAATTTAGCCTAGACCAAATGCCTGCTGCTGCTGTTGATGTTGTAGTATCCAAAATTCTAGCCGTTTCCAAAAGGAAGTTGCGAGTTTTAGGTAGGAGCTGCTTGTGCTGTGCTTAATATACTCTTAAGAATCTAGAGAATCGAAATTATGTCAGGTATGGGAAGTGGATTGGTTTGATTTGGCCAATGTAAGATATAGTTAAAACGACATTTACTATTTTTGCAAGACATTGAAAGCTTTATTTAGCATAGTTAGAATGATCCGATTTAGGTGAAATATGTATCGTTTTGCTCGATAACGTCTTTCCATTACGAAAGTAATTCCTTTATGCCTCTTGCATATAAATCCTCATCCCTAGTGGTAAAAACTGGGACAGTCAATTTGCACAAGTTTCTCTGGAGGCAAATTTTTCATTCGCAGTAGACAGAAAAAGGGGGGAACCACAAGTTGTCAGACCCCGACTATAAGTTGGATGCATAACAACCTTTCATTCATGTTAACAAAGATTCTAGAATAGGTTCAAGTATTTTGATAGTAATAACTGCGAAGTGCAGCAACAACAACGGGGGAAGGGGTCTGTGACATTAGTTTTATTTTGAAATCAATCATTGCAAAGAATAGAGTATCAAAAATGAATGCAAAATATTTCTCGTTTTGCGCGCCTACTACTTTTTTTCAGCAAAAAAAGAAAGTGTACATAAAAATACGTCACCCGAATAGGTTCAGGAGCGTAAACGATAGATAATTGAGCTAGTTTTTATAAGCTTGTCGGAAAAGCAAGTATTATCAGTTTATACGCCTGTATTAACTTGATTAAACGATTATGGGTCGAGGTAAAGTTCTTAGTACCGGAGAATGAAGATTCTAGTGGTACACAATGAAAAGCTTACAACTCGTCAAATTGCTGAAAAGGTGGAACGAAGCTAAAATGTAGTAGACAAATTTTCAAGAGGTAAGGAGAGCTATGAAATGAATACGAAGGGATGTACCCATGCTGCCACATCGCCTGCAGATCGTAAAGCCATTGTCAGGGCTACCTCCAACTCTGCTGATTCTGTACCAATAATTAAGGCTAAAACGGGTGTGTCTGCTCGTCTTTCTACAGTGAAGCGAGTAATTAAAGGAGCCGAGTACTTAAAAAGAAAAAAATTGCAGAAAAAACCTCCATTTAATTCCGATCAAAGAGAAAAACGATTGAACTTTGCTAAGCCACACATGACTGGGAACAAGGAGTGGCATTCGGTCGTATTCTCCGTTAAGAGAAGTTTAATCTTAATGGTCCGGATGGATATAACTTTTACTTCCATGATCTAAGAAAATAATATTTGGACCGTCGGCATAGCTGTGAAGGAGGAGTAATTGTGTGGGGCCCAATCAACTACCAAGTCGATTTACAATTTTTAACGGCAAAGGGATACTCCAAAAGGCTTTTCTGGATTTTTTCAACATTTTTTGACCCTTACAATGGACGTTCCTAGAAAATAATGCTCCTATCTACAATGCAAGGGTTGTAAAATCATGGATAAGCGAGCAAAATGTTAATGTCTTACAGTGGCCGCCGTACTCGCCAGACCTTAACGTAATCGAGAATGTATGGGAATGGCTTGTAAGGGAAAGTGTGCGAGTCCGGTCGACAATTTGATGATAAAGCCACTTTAATTTTGGCGATAAAAGAGGCTTGGAATGAAGTCAACTTAGAATATGTCACGTCCCTGTACAAATCTATGCCTACAAGCATTTTTGAGGTAATTTTAAGCAAAGGCGGAAGTACAAGTTTTTAATTGTAGCTAAACTTACTGTTAAAGTGAGAATAAATATTAAAAAATATATTTTTATAATAAAAATTACTACTGTTTAATTTGAACCTATTCCGGTGACGTATATTTAATGTACGCATTTTTGACAAGGCAAACAAAAGTAGTCTCTCCGTTGTCTGCCCTATTCTTAAAAACGTTTGTATCCAACATCAAGATAATGGCACAGCCCTCTCCACCCCTTACAGTTGCAGCACTTTGCAATTTGCAATATTTCCCTGCCATTGACCAAAACTGACCGCTTATGGGCAGTTGTTTCATTTAGATGGTTCAATTGTTGTCAATAAAGATCCGGATTAAGAATTTGGCCTTAGCAACTCATAATAGGTGACTCCCTGTCAATCTCACCAAACAGGCAGCATATCCTTTCTGACCGTCTATTCTGACTTGACCAATTCTGCGGGTTTACGGTGATTCGACTACTGTTATTTTCATTTGACGCTGTCGTAAGTGATCCATTTTTCAATACCAGTCACTACCCGCTTCAGAAATGATTCGATTTTGTCCATTCGGTCCATGTGTTTTTGTTTGCGTCAACTCGTGTGGCACCCTTACACCGAGCCTCTTTTTGTATCCAGCCTTATTCAAATACTACCAAACGGGTTTTTGTGCAATGTTTGGCTCCTGGGGAGTTGAAAAAACTGTTTACATGATGATCGGCCTTAACGATTTCATTATTTCATTATCATATAATCATCATCATTTCCAAAAAAATGGTCTTCCAGTGCGTGACGCATCTTAGACATCAAAATTACTGGAACAGGATCGACGAAACCAGAATTATGCCTGATTGGCTTTTAGAGCATAGGGACCATAAGCGTTATTCGCATTTTCAGCCGCCTAGTTTGTGTATTCTTCTTTAGCGAATAATTGTAAAATAAGTAATACTTTCCTTCAGAGACGTGTATATACGACCATGCTTAAATTCGGCAAATTGGCGATAACCATTGCTCTTGTGAGATTGATGCTCTTTATCTCAGCAATTGTCTATTATTAAGATCTTCCACTTTTTTTTTTTTTGCTTCCAATGAAAAAATGAATAATTTTGATGTAGCAGCCAAAGGAAAAGGGCACAAATGCTTATAATTTTCAATAACACTTTAGTACTCATGAAAGTCTCTTTACTGTACAGCATTTTAGCATTATCATACCATTTAGAAAGCGACCACAAAGTGAAGAGTCTCTCTCGCTCTCTCTTGGTAGTATTAAATTTCATCGTTACTGCTACTACTTATTATACCAGGTCATTGCACCTGCTACTAAAGCTTTTTAATGTTTAAGGTTTCCAGTGTAATTTTTCCATTATTTTTCCTCTTGTTATAGTCTAAATGTTTATGTTAGTGTCTAACTCTAGAACTCACAATGTAATTTCTAAGCTATGAACTGCGAACGAAGAGCATGTGTGAGCTACATTGCGTCACGCGTTATGGGATTAATGTTTTCCAAGCCATTTTGGCCGCCACTTTCATCACCATCATTGGATGGATAGTAAGTTGTAGTAATGGTAGGATGGGTGGTCGTGGTTCCGCTTTTAATGGTTGGTGGTATTTTGTTCTCTGTCATATTCACCACATATCATGTGTAGCGGTCATAACATTCTAGTTCCCAAAACAATTATAATAATTTTAATTACATTTAGTTTGTAATTATTCTGAAATGTCTAACGCGTAAATGTAACATAATCATGTTACGTCCTCCGGACCTGTTGAAGACTGTCAACGTAACGTAGCTGTTGCAAAAGTGGTCTTTTGTGATGGGGTTCATCAGCGTCTCGTTTGGTTGTTTCAAGGGTGGTAATTACATTCGTCTGAATTGAATTTGTGGATATTTTAAGCTGACAGGCTTTAGGTGTCTTTATTTTTTGTGTTGTGCCAAGACTGGTTCCAGTTTTTAATGTGTCTGACCACATTGATGATCATTTTGCTCACAATGGAGTGGAATTCTATATCAAATTTTACAGTTCTCTACAATTTACTTATCATTTCCATTACGAAACCTTAAAGTAGTATTATATACTCAGGCTTAATTACTTGCAATTCTGCGTCAAGGCAAGGCAAATGTTCAGTTCAATTCATGGCTTCTAATTTGCAAGAGTAAGAAATTTAATTTAATACCAGTTGGGTAAACACATTTACATCCAGTTGGGTAAACACATTCGACGCGTCAATGTTTACGAAATGTCTTGGTCAACATTTTAGTTTGTTAGTCTGAATCAAATGTAAATTTACTCTATGTATTATCGAAATTACAGTTGCTTAAATATACGTAGGGTTCCTGTTGGCTGTATTCTGTTTGTTTAAATAAACAAATTCTTTCCGCCGAGAATTGCTTTTACAAATTTCTTCTCAATGCTCGAGAAGACTGCAGTAACATGGGTTTCGGTGACGAAGTCTGTTTTATTACCTGTAGAAGACATTTTTTAGGATATAAGCTGTGTAGTTTTATTACTATGATATTCACCACGATACTGAATGTGCCATATAATTAGCCGCCGTATCATTTGGTCACAGTTGATCCATTAGGATCAATATCTTTAATTATCGATGACTTTGTATAATGAAAAAAAAGCCAGTGGCATTTTGAGGAGATCTTTCGATAACCAGTAACGCGTTTTTAGTCACAGCTTACCGACATACCCGTTCCGCTTATGTCTTCTGAAAGCAAAGGCGACTGCAGTAGCATCAACGATTTTTCGCAATGTCATCTGTATCGTTATTCATCTAATTTGAAGCCTTTTGTCAAATATAGTCGCGTTTATTGCAGTTCTTATCTTTATCACATTTCAGATAAATTGTATTAAGTCAGTCGCGGAAACTTATTATCAGCTCGTTGCCATAGAGGTAGAACATATTGACTGTCATGCCGTGTTGTCGGAAACTTTCAATTCGCTTCACTTTGGGGGGACGGCATTATATACCTTATCCGATGCTTCCTTTATGAAATGTTTTGCAACTATCAATTTACGGAGGCGTTTTCTCGATATTCCACCATATTTTCTATTTTCTGTGAATAGATAGCTATCCTTACCTTAGCAGGAAGGGAACTTTGAATCTTGCTTTTCCGTGGACATTTCTGTCCTTATCATTTTCCTTGTTTTCTATCTTCTAACTCTTCTGCCTGTGCAATAACTGTTGTTTTTATCAGTCGGAGAAAACAAATTTTAAAGTCGAAGTTTTTTCTTTGCCTTGGGAACGTAGTAGCGGCCCTCTCTACCATAGGATGGACGGTGTCCTACTTCAATAAATGGGATGGCAGCATTTATTGAAGTAGTAAGTACATCCTTCCTTTATTCTGCCCGCATTGGTAAATAGTTAGTACAAGGGACTAGACAAATCTCAGTTTCTACCATAGGGCGGATGGGCGGTGTCCTAGGTTACCATTCCGTTCAAAGGGGATAGAAATATTTGACTAAGACCACTTAAATTTTGTAGTTGTGTTCTTGAGTTTGAAATTTTGCGTGAGAATGGTTCATACTGTCATATGCAGGTTACTTCAAAAATGGAGCCGACCGGACCAATCGCTATAAACTTAACCATAGAAGGATTGAATCCACCTCTCGGAAAATTGCCGTTTTTTGCAACGAATTTACTATTTAGACAACATTTAGTGGTAGTTGATAGATTCGGAAAATAAGCATTCCAATTGATAAATACGATCATGATGGAAGTACGACCATGCTTAGATTCGACCAACTTTAAAGAGTTCTTGTTTGGGTGCTCGATGCGCCGGAGTCAGTTGTGACTTTCGTACAGAATACTAAGAATTATTGCTGTTTGAAAAATATGATTTTATTCTCTTTTGGCTCAAGTTAACATTAGTATCGTGGGCTCAGTTTCCAAATTAATTGACCGTTGATTCTAAAACCAATCCTTTCTAACCTGCCTTGGCAAAACAGGGAGGAAACTCATTGATATTAATTATAACATTCATGTTTCATTAATGCAATGGCAACCATGAATTTACACGGGGAACCTACTATAACTTGCCTCGAGTTTGCAACAATAGAACGGTCGGAAGTCGATTCGACGATCAGAATATTGATGATTTAGGTGCTAAGTTATGTGGTTTTGGTACCTAAAAGACTTTAGCTTTAATACGACCATATTTAAATTGAGACAAGCAGGCAATTAGTCTTGTTAAATTACATTGCTGCTTTTAGAAAATAAAGTTTTATAACATTTAGGAACTGTTATATTTTCTAACTGGCCTTATTTACTTTACTTATTTGAAATTTTCCTTTTGAAATAGAAGTGCGCACACAGTCCAATTGCACAAATAGCTACGGCTGGGCACTCCATCTATATAAGTCCTGCATATGATGGCACATTTATTAGTTTAGATCCGGAAAAGCGTCAATCCTTTAGACTTTATTTCTTTTACATTTACAAAAAGGATTACTAAAGTCTCAAAGTTTTTCATTTAATTATTCAAATTTGCCACAGCATTATATGTCAGGAAGTAAGATGTGTTTTATAATTTCTTTTAAGATATACACGTTTACGGTAGTACGACCTCGGTCAAATTCAGTAATTCAACCATAACTGGTCTCTGGGCTTCTTAAATTAGTATAGAAGTCTGTTTTAATCATTTAATAAGTAAGTTAAACTTTTAAGGTACCTTAAATATTTTTTCCAATAACTGGAGCATAGTTGTATTAAATTTATTATATTGTGATGGCGGTTCGTTGGTAGTTACACAGTGAGACCACGTTCTAGGTATTCCTTCGTATTTATAGTCCCACCTTGAGTTGTAACCATAAAATATTACTAACGAACAAATCCATCAGCGGGAATTTACAAATCTTCATCAAGTTCATTTTCAACATAAATTATGCCCACTTAAAAATTCTTCTCTTTTGTTTTAGGGAAAATTGATTTCCATTAACAGTCATTGACTATGTTCACACATAGATGATTACCTCTTAAACTTACTGTACCTAAACACGCACTCTGACACTTCTAATTGATGGTGTTCCAAGGACCCTGTCTCTTTGCTACCACCATAGCTCGACTTCACAAAACCCTTAGAAACCGTATAATAAAGACATAGCGTGACTCTTTAAGATATTATCTGATCATATCATAAAAGAAGAATGGATGAAACAATAAAATAAAAAGAAAAGAACCATCAACGAAAAGGTGGCTAATTTGCCCTGGCAAGCAGACAAGCAACAGTATAAAGGTAATGACAGCGATATATGAACGGTTACGGTTGCTATCATCTCCATCGCCCCAAAACTACACAGACCAACAAATAATATTAATAATTCAATTAATCAAACACAAATCGCAGTTTTAGCACTTAAACCGACATTTTAGCAATGCTATTAAATTGATCGAAATATGAAAGAAACGGGCGTTAGCAAGAGGCGAGAGGTGTAGAGAAGACCAATTACGTATTGATTGCAGAAAGAACTCTTGATGGTGTTTTGCTTTTTTCACGATTCTTCTAAAACGCTATGATGATGAATTGATTTGTTAATTACAGGTATTAACGTTATGCCGGTGTATAACCCATAATAACTATGACCATGATGATGGACATCAGCATCATTCATAGGTGTCAGTTTTGGAATCAATTTGAGATTTGAAACTAATGTTTAAAGTTGTGGAAATGAAATTTTTTAACCTCTAAGAAATTTATTCAGTTTTGCAGAATCTAATGTTCCAGCTAATTCTGCTCGAAAGTTTTTACGATATTTCACCTATTTAAAGTAAGTCTACGCTCTATTAATAGGCAAAAGTTGGGGCCACAAAAAGTTATTCTAACATTATTCTAGCATTTTACGGGTTCAAAAATGAAACTAAATAAAACACTGATGAAGCTATGATTTCATTGAAACTTTTGTTTCATTATAATGGTTGGCTCTTGCAATTATGTCCGAAGTACAATGTCAGTTAAACGACCGCCTGTGGATCCTTTTGGTGTAGTTTTCAATCACTTTTTCGCATATTTCGGGCGGTATCTCGGTGATAACTTGACGAACGATGGTTTTCAAATGCTTTAGAAATTGGGGATTATCCGCCTAAACATGCTCTTTGACGTAGCCCTACAGAGAATAATCTAACGGGGTCAAATCGCATGATCTTGATGGTCAATTGACGTCACCAAAACGTGAAATCGACCGTGTGGGGTTGCTCGTTGCACTGTCTTGTTGAAACCACACGCCGTCCACTTCATAATCTTTAATTGCAGGCCAAAACCGTCTCAATTAACGGTAACGGTTGCTTCAACGTCATTTTCGAAAATATACGGCCCAATGACGCCTCCAGACCATAATGCACACTTTTCTCAGGTGCAATGGCTTTCCCACAATCACTTCTGGGTTCTCCGAGCCCACCGAGTGAGAAATGAGCTTAATCGCAAATGTACTGTTTAAAATCATCCTTGGCTCATGTATTCTTTTGGATGTTTCCACAAGGATGGCGGTACGGCCATGTTTGCAAGTGGAAGCTGTACCATAATTCGATGCTGTATAATCAGAAACTAGTATGTTGTGCATGAATTACCGCCGTTTTAAATCCCCGGTGAAATTAACGCAAATTTCCATATATTTATGAATGTCCGACCCTGTTTGAATTCGTAAAACCGTTCATATGCAGTGCCTTTGTGGGGCGCTTCTCCGGCAGATGCCGATAAATGTTGATTTTTTTGCCCAGGGTATATGCATATCAGGTTCGGGGAAAATATATGTATATTTGCAATTTTGAGGAAAAAAAATGTGTGTATCGATAGGGTTGTAAGGACTAATGCATGCCGATGACTTTGAGGGCCCTACTTTCGTGTTTTGAAAAAAACTGCTTGAGCTTACTTTTCGAACATTTTATGTATTGAAGCCGAGAGATGGCTGAAATCTCTATATTATTCCCCTCTATGTTAGTAAATCATTAAGGTAATCAGAGAATGACAAATCAAGTCATAGTTTAACAATATCGATTCAACTTTAGTTACTTTTGCTCAATCATTTGTGAGACTTTGACGTTTTAACTGAAATCTTGTTGATCGATCGAAAAAGGATGATTAGTATTTTTCCCCCGCCAGGATGACATTTTTTTTATTAAGAAATCCTTCTCATATTTCTATCCCCCTCCTGTTACTTTTTTTATATCTTAAGATGACTTCAACGTCAAAACAAACTAAAATTTTAATCAAAATCCACGGTAACATGATATTTTCCCCCATACTTTATAAAAGTAACTTGAATTCACACTTGCTTACCTTTCATTTAGAATCGAAACTAGTAAAATCAATTAGAAACTTAGCACTAAAACTTAAGAATGGCCTTTGTCAGCAAAGTGTAATTTCAATTATTGTATCGATGATCTTTTTAAACTTCTTCTATGGCATCCTCTCGACCGTTTTCATGGGATTCGCCTTCTTTATTCCTTTATTTCCACCATGTGTTGTGATATTTCTTGCTAAATGAAATGGAATAAAAAATTGTAGAATGTGAAGACAAATTCCTGCTCGTTGTATTATTATGCGAAGTTTCATCTGTGTACGTGCGTATGAGGGCATAGAAAAAGATACATTAAAATGCCAAGAGGGAGAAAATGAAGATACAAACATCACATTATTACGTGACGCTTGAAGATTATTAGAAGTAAGCTGCCATTGCTGCTTTCAGATTATTTGCCATGATTTGCTGGATGGTGTATGGTGGGGCATGCGTGCGTACACACATCGACGGACTATCAAGGAACAGTGGTTTACTTTGAAAATATTGTTATGTTGAGTCTATCTGCATTCAGATTGTTCAACAAATATACCGTGGTTAAGGAGATATGCTATAAAAACATGTGTGCTCCAAAAACACAATGGAACATTATCGGCAAGTCC
>JAHXMU010000133.1:1766883-1781264 GCA_019455685.1 Philornis downsi | reverse complement strand
ACAATGGAACATTATCGGCAAGTCCACAAAATGTCTATTATTGTACTCCTTTTCTGTCCTGCACCATGAAATGCGATTTGTAGAGTCGTAAACAATATACTGGGTTATTTCCAGATAAGAAGGCTTTGTATTCAGATTGTTCAACAAAATTTTTAATATACCGTGGTTAAGGAGATATGCTATAAAAACATATGTGCTCCAAAAACACAATGGAACATTATCGGCAAGTCCAGAAAATGTCTGTTGTTGTACTCCCTTTCTGTCCTGCACCATGAATTGCGATTCATAGAGTCGTGAACAATATACTGGGTCATTTCCAGATAAGAAGACTTTTTGTCTTGGTTTAGATCCACATTACTGTCAGAGATCTAGTAATCCATTGCAGTTGTGCAAGAAATAAGGAAAAAGAAGGGGATGTAAGAAAAAGTGAGCGTGGGAAGAAATTAGAGTGTTAATATTTTCCAAAGAACTTCGAATGAATGGATGACTCAAATAAAAAAAAAAAAATAAAAAGTAATACTTAACTGGTGCCGGTAAGCCGTAGACTATCATTATCTTAAACTCATACACCTATCAAATCAAGAACACAAATAGGATAAAGTTATCCCAGTTAATCCACGGAGCTCCCATTACTAAATCCCTGCCTAATGCTCAACTTAATTCAGTTAAGGATAGTTCGTATTTCCTAGTCAAGTATGCAATTTTACATTCACCTATTGATAGCACCACATATTCCTATCAAACCGTTCTTAAACAAACCAACATCAGCACCCCAATATGGTCTGCATCAGTCAATAGTCCTTTCTTGTTTACCATTATTCGCTTGCTGTTTCAACCACATCTGGATGTTCTTTTTCCAGCAGACTCTGACGTCAGAAGGCTCTAATCCGTCAAGGATTTTACTTCCCGGTTTAACACTTTCAATTTACATCACAATAGCCAACCTGATACACGCTTTCTATAATGACTTCTGCAGTCTTTCGCTGGGATAACACTGCAGTCATCATTCAACCTGAAGGAGAGGGTAGTTTGCGGACAGCAGGTAGTTTGTGAACAGCAGCTCTCAAACCGAATTGCATTTTTGGTCTATACATAAACGCAGACACAATCGGTATAATCCTACGTCTTAGGAATAACAACCACTTTCTAGGCTCAATGGTCTATAATATAATGGTCCTTTCAACCTTTCTGAAATTTTTCAGGGAAATACCTCTTTCTAGAGTTTCCCACTATACGGGGCAATTGTCGGTAAGCGACACTTCGTGATTCGTCCCCTTTCTGTAACTTACAGCAAGGATTAATATCCCTATTCATTTTTTTCTTCAATGTTCCTGCTATCTAGCGTCAATTAAAAACTATTAGGGTGTCGAATAAATAGAACAATTTCTGCTTTCTCAGGTCTTTTCCCTGCACCGCAGTTCCTGGTGCACCTCAGTAGATTTTTTAGCACAGTGTTTATGAGGTCGCTCTCCCTAAACATCTCATCCTATCATTATGATGATACCATCAGCATATGCCACAAACCTTGTGTCCTCCTAGTCAATGGCATGAAGTACATTAGAGAGGAAGAAATTCCTTTCCGATGAGTGCCTTTTGTGGCCCCATATACATTCTGTGGAAAAAGTATCGCGACTTGGTCAATAAAATACAAAATATTCATTATCCATTCAAATTTATTGTATCGCCTTCTAAGTAGACCCTTTCCGAATAAATAATTTTATCATCAAAATGTTTCTTAAACGCATTTTCCAGAAACGTTTTCAGTTCTCGTCATGAATTCTCTTTAATGTCTTCCAGCGCTTGAAAACGAACCTTTCGAAGAAGGGATTATTTGAGTTTTGGTAAAAGGAAAAAGTTAGTTGGAACCGTATTAGGTGAAGATGATGACAGCTATTCGATGATATTTATTAAGTTTTTTGGACCAGAAATTCGTTCACAATAATGTCTGGGCTCCAACTTAGTAAGTTTCCTTTCCACATATCTGTCCTTTCCCGATGGGTTTACTTTCTCAAACACCGCATAACGCCCAGGTGAACTTCTTTATATATCGTCGGACCTTATGGCAAGAAATCCGAGTGCACAACAGCGCGATAATCGCAGAAAATTGTCATATTGACTTTAGTTCGCCTTTGACATGGTTTTTTTTTTTTTTGACTTCGACTTAGTTGGAAGGCGCCGTTCTCGATGACTAAGACTAGACCGTTATAAAAATCTATGGCGATTTAGGCGTGCCCGTCCGCTTGATAGCGAGCCTGTTGAAAGCGCGATAGGAGTCCAACACAGCTAAGAGTGTAATATTTGAAGTACGGATATCTTATATGCATAAATATGGTAAATAGGGGAAAAACGAACCAGAAGAAAAAAACCTGAACGCTTGGTAATTGAAAAATACTAAACAAAATATGAATTCTCACTGGAAGTATGGACAAATTTGGCATGTTTTGTATGACAAAAGTTCATTTCCAACACCCCCCATATTCGGTGATATGTAATAGGTAACCCATAACATTGGAACGCAATCCATTCTGGTGTTTGTATAAGCTTCGGCAAGGGCATAATATGTTTCCAATGTCTATCTGTTTATTCGACTCTTACATATTTCTGTTTCCGTTAAAAATCACTGTATCCCCATATCGAGAAACTTTCCAACCTAGTCGTCAGATTCAACATCACGGCAAAGTCTATAGTACATTACATGGAGTACAATCTCCACTGACTTCTTGTGGAACACAAGCAACAAGATTGTTTGGCTGCTAAGATTGTGTTGTCTTTTTGCTTTTTTTTTTTGCGTTGTCTTCCTTGGAGCGTTATCTGAAAAAAAAACAACAACAAACGTTCTACGCAAGGAGTATCCAAGGATATCACATGAAGTCGTAGAGAGTAGAATGTGGTGTTCTGTTCTCGTATATTGCGTACGTGTAACTATGTTGCCATATTGAGGTTACTTACATTCCAAGCAACTACAGCGTTGTCATCGTCATCATCATCATCATCATTATCATTATCATCATCATCATCATCATCATTATCATCGGCAGCAGCCTCATCCTCTACATTATGTTGTTCTAGACTGCATTTCTGGGATATCAGCGCGATGGCGCATACAAAGAAGTCTAAAGATATTCTACAGCAATATGTTGGCTCAAAACTTTTCTACGTTGTTGTACTACTTCATTTGTAGCCTAAAGGTAAATTTGTAACATTGGCATATGTTTGGCAAAACATTCTTCTACAGTTCCCTCTCCCTCTTTCCTATCGAATGGCAGATTTTCTTCCTACCTTCATTTATGATATGGCCACGAGTGCGTGGCCTTTTTTGGCTTATTGCTTTCTTGGCTTTGCCTTCTTCGCCCATAGTGTAAATTAATGTAAGGAAAACTTTTAGTCAGGTTCACCCTCTAGGTTTAAGTTTGTCTTGTTTGGTTTAGTCTCTAGTTCGTATTTGGTTCTTTTTATGCGTGTCTTTTTGTGTGCAGATTCTTTCACTTCTTGACCCTAAACGCTTATTGTGTCAACAACATTTTCCGCTTGGTTTGCCGTAGTTTGCTTGGTTTACCAGCAACATGCCTTTTCGGGTACGTTGTTATTGCTCCCAGTACAATAACTTTAGCCAACCGCCGCACATACCACGTTTCTCTAATATGTCAACTGCCGGGCAACATGAAGTTAAATTAAAAACCTTGACTGGCTTTATAGGTGTAGTCGAGGATCACATTGAAGTGGTTAATAGAGTTTGGAAAGTTTTATTATGTTTTGAAGAGTTTTCTAATGAACTACCAACAACATGAAGTATAGTTTTAGGAGTTCACACCTGATTAGTTCAAATAAAGTAAATTCTTAGGTGAGGATTTCAGCGGTATTTGATTTAATATAATTCTGTAAGTTTTCTACATACAAATTAAAATTGACAATTCAGTAATTTGTGCATAATTTGAATTTTAGCGCACTACTAACTATTTGTAGCATAGTTTTAGGAGTTCACACCTGATCCGTTTAAATTAATTGCATTCTTGAGGATTCGATCGGCGGTTGAATTAATTAATTCTGTAGGTGTTTTATACAGAAATTGATATTGACAGCACAAGGTTGTTTTTAGAATGATTGACATTTTTTTTAAATTTTTTTTTTTTTTTAATAAACAACCAAGTATTTCAATTCTTAGGTGAGGATGCCAACGGTGTTTGACGTAAGATGACTTCAATGTATAAATTGAACGTCAACAAATTTTACAAAATTTTAAGTTTAATTGAGGACATTGCTTTTCGTACGCGACTTACGAGATTCTTACGAGAATAATAGGTGGAAATCTGAAGCCTATTTCATCTGATTTGGCCAAACTTTCTCAGTGTGCAGCTTTGTGCTTAATCTACCTACAGCGGATCAGATTTTTACACTGCGTCAAATTCTGGAGAAGACTTAACAAAAACAAATTGACATATACCTCCTTTTCGTTGCCTATAAAGTTTTACTATGGGCTTAGTAGAAGATCGGGTGAAAAGGCTTTTTCTCGATAAACATCAAACTGTACTGGAAACTATTCTTACCTGTCTTGCTGAGCAACGCACAATCGTGGCTCAATCGAAGCATCCATTAGAGGGTGTCTTTGAGATTATCATCGTTAATGTAGTGTATTGACGTCGTTTAAATCATGAGCTGTATATGCATATTGAGTTTCTTAATTTCGCTTGTTAATTGGCAATCAAACTCAACTTTGTTGATAGTGAATAAACTCTATACTTTGAATCCATAATAGTATTTTAAATAAATGTCATATATCTCGTATGGGCAAAGCTCTAAAGCTTACGAAAATGAGCTCACTTTCAGCGGACGGTTTAAAGTCTTATCATTTACTTTAGATACAAGTAAACGCATAAGAATACTTTTTTCCTAAGTAAATTGTCCTGTTTGACATTATATCTTAATAGGCTCCGGACTGGGGTACTATGTGTATATTTTTATATATATATATATATATATATATATATATATAGGCTGATTGTTACGATTTAAGCTTTTCAGGTTGCAGCACTGGTTGGTAATGGCGTTCAAACGTCATCTGTCAAAGTGAAAAGTGTACAGTATACTCTGCCATTTCATCACGGAATGACGAATGACCTACCACACCGCCTAATTTTTGGTGAATGGGCCTTACAAATGCTCAATGAAAATCCGCTGATTTATCGAAAAATTGTGTTTAGCGATGAGGCTCATTTCTTGCTGAACGGATACGTACACAAGCTAAACTGTCCCATCTGGAGTGATGAACAGTCACATCCCATACATAAATTACCGATGCTTCCCGAAAAAACGACAGTCTGTTGTGGTTTATGGGCTGGTGGCATCATCGGTCTATTTTTCTTCCAAGACGACCGTAGAAGAAACGTTACCGTCAATCAGGACGGTGCAAGATGCCGCACTGCTCGTGAAACAATGGATATATTGAGGAATGAGTTTGGTGAGCAGCTTATCTCTCGATTTGGCCCTGTGAGTTGGCCCCCCAGATCTTGCGATTTAACGGCTCTTGATTATTTCTTGTGCGGTTATGTCAAGTCGTTAGTCTATGTGGACAAGCTGAACACTATTGAAGCCTTACAGGATAACATAACACGCGTTATTCGTGGAATACAGATCGAAATGCTCGAAAAAGTGAAAAAAAAAAAATTGGATGTTCCGAATGGACATTTTGGGATAGAGCCGCGGGCAACACTTACATGAAATTATCTTTAAAAATTAAATGACAAGGACCAATTTATCGATTTCATTTAAAAATTTTAATATATAATGCAGATTTGAGTGTTTTATTCGATTTTTAAAAAAAACTACGATTAAAAAATCACTATATATGTATGTATTTGTGTCAGAAAACTCGAAAAAATGATAAATTTTATAAATATTTGACACCTAAAAACTTTCTCTATCTTCAATTCTGCTTAATTATATATTTTGAAAAGATATATTACCAATAAAACTTATTAATAATTGTTTTAACTTTGTTTCTCATTGCAGGTAAGCCAATTTGTCATTTATGTGTCACTTTATTGTTCATCCTCCGGAGATGTTAAAAATTTTTAAAAGTAAGTAAACCAGAATGGCATAAATTTGGACAATTAATCTTCGAATTTAACTATTGGACTCATTACAAAGTAGCTTTGTCGTCGGCAACTGTTTTATAAAAAGTACATTTAACATTCGATAGGTGGCATCCATGTATCGTGTGCAATATTCGAATTTTATAAATACATTGTGGAGCACAGGTCTATGACTATGACTAAAAAATTGCTTATTGTTTTTATTTGGTACAAGATGCAAGCTGTAAATTCTTTAAAAAAAATAAGCAAGTTCATCTGCTTACGGTGGTTGTTCAATTGGAAATAGGAAACCAAATTTTCAATTCAATGCATTCACACTCTCGCCACGGACGCTGTACAATACTGCCAACGTTTTTTTTCTTCAATTCTCGAAATATACCAAATAATCACCGCGTTAAATCTCTTTAATTGAATCGAAACGGTGTCTTTTGATTTTAGCAAATAGCCAGATATCACGAAGAGTTTGTGCGGTGTGAAATAAAAAGAAGTTGAAAATGGAGTGTACTAATTGTTTTTTTTTTAGCACAAAATCTCCAAGTTCATGCAAATTCCTTGTCCAAATCGAATTAAGAAATTTATTTCGCAGTCAAGTTTTTAATCGGTTTTCAACAGTTGGCAGAAAGTGAAATTAATTACCTTCTTAAGCATATTGATTAAATTTCATCGACTCTTTAAACTATGACACATTTTTTATTGTGGCCATGATCTCCTTAAACTATGCCATATATTTTACAGTGTAATAATGGCCACTATGTGTACACACGCGCCAATATGCAGTATTTGAATTTGATTATGGAAGAAACAAAAATTTATGTAAAAACACTTTTGAAATTTAGAGTTCTTTTAGAAACATTTAAGGCTCAGAGTTTTCTATGTACTTTTGAAATTTAAAAAAGTTTGCATATACGTATCTATCACTTACATTTGAGAGGCTCCAAATGAATCACAAGTATCGCACCATATTGCTACACATATTTGAAATGAAAGGAGATATAATATAGATTTTAAGTTTCTGGGATCGCTACACCGAACTTAATTACTCTTAATGGCGAATTTAACATTACAAACTGGACGAGAACCTAACTTGTTTTCGAACTTTACACGGTGGCACAACCGAGCTTGAAAATAAGTTGTCAGGTTAAAGATCGCCATGTCTGAGTTATAAGAAATTCGATCCCGAATGGTTGATTCTGTGAATTTCAGCTTTCAGACTTAGGAGAATTACTTAGGGTTGTAAATTTTAACTAATTTTTGTTGGCATGACCACCATGAACCTAAACTAAACAAATATTCTTACATCGTATGAATGTCATGTGGGAGAGCTTCTCACATTCTGTAAGCTTAGATTCATTTTTAGACTCACTTAAGGGAACTTATAGTTTAATGACGATTCTAAATGCCAGTTTTAGAGACGTTTACTGGACTTGTCGATTACTATACGAGGAGGTTTACGTCAGATATATGGAGATAATAATTCCATAACGATAGTTGGTTGTACCAGGATACGAAGCCACGATCAAGCGTTTTCTAACCATAACCGGTCAGGTGAGCTTAAACTAAAACTACCAATATTGCCCACAATTTCCTCTGTAGAAAACTTTAAAAAATCAACCAACATATCACATTGTTTAACATGTAAAATATTTTATAATTTATCACACTGCAAGATTTCAATTAAAACCCGAAAAATGAAGAAAAGCGTTTATTTAAGCCCTTTTAACACATCTCTCGAACCCAACAATGTAATGTAAATCCTAACTGATGCTATTTTCCTATGTGTAAAATGTATTTATGCAGTAATAATGTTAATATCAATCTTAACTTGGATTTCTAAACTTAATAAACAATCGATATTCTAAATTTAGGTGAAGTGTACCATTAAGGGTCATGCCCATAACTTGCGTGCTTAATCTGGTTATCAACAATAATGTTGTTGTTTTATAACAATTAATTGGGGCCTATTTTAAGGGGTCAAGTGACAAACACAAAAGATGTATAACAAAAGGGAATATTTTCGGTTGTTTGCCTGAATTTCATAAGCAAATAAAGTACGATTTTCTTTTAAGTATGTGAAACACACACACACACACACACATACAACCCTTCTTAGTTTACAAAGTTTGCTGACCATTATTAACCTTTCAATGTTGAATTATAAAGCAGCAAAAATTTTATTTTTATTCCTTTGGCATTGACTGGGTCATCATTATTGTAACAAATCTGTTCTTTACAAAGCTAACTTTATTTTGCATCATAACTTTAGTATACTTTTAGGGCTCGCAGATAATCTTGAAAATACTTATACTTCTAGGGATGGAACAAAACTATGAGTATTGGATGATGATCATGTGTAATATCAGTCACTCTACAGTTTTTAAAATTCTCTATCTATGTCCCAGTTAGAGATTCAACTTCCCTACTGTTTCTATTCAGATTTTGATTTGAGATATAAAAAAAAACACATTCAACCAGAGCAAATATATAGCAACATCCACACATAAATATCAAACTGTGTTTAAGTTCCTTTTGCATGCTCCTATTCCAGTGCATCGATTGCAACGAACATTTGTCATGTTTTGGTTTAATGATACAATTAATGTGTGATAGGTGACGTGAGAGTCATTTTGTGTACAACATCAACAAGTAATGTTTGAATTTTTCATAAGGGTTCCACTATCCAGCAAAAAAATGTAAAAATACATTTTACTAAAAACGTATCCGGAAGTGGTCGTATATAAAGTCCACCTAAGAGGACTGTTAAATTGTTGTTGACGCTAAGTTCTCACAACTGTCTTCCCTATTTACGCAAAGTTTGAGCGTGATCTATTGTTTAGTTCGTTTACGGTGCTGAATTTTGTCAATTCATCTCAAGTGTGCTTTGGGATTTTTATAATGGGTGGAAATAGAATTTCATTTTCCTAATTGCTAAAATTGGGGACGATTTTAGTTGAGTCAACTTTATAAAAAAAAGAACTTGCATATGAAGGGTACTCTGCATTCAAACGCGGTCGAGATCTGGTCACTCATCAACATCTTCAACTGAAGCTAACATCGACAAAGTGAACAATTTGGTGATTGAAATCATCATTTATTTCATTTTATTTATTGAATCTTTAGAGATATAATTTTTTGTTCAACGATAATTTTTGAATAATAAATAAATGAATATATATAATTATCAAGCTGAAATCCTTAATCCGCATCACAATAGCTTATATACATGTCGTTTGTATTCAATTTCCTTTAGCTTTCCAGTGACACTCATCGATTATGGGACTACCAATATGTTTAAAAACGGAAAATTCATTAAATTTAATTTGAATTTAATTTGAAATTTAATTCTCTAAGGATTTCTAAACATTTCGAAATATTTTAGCTGAAATTTTCTACACAACCAATCCTCGAATTATGCTTTTACAAATTTTCCATTTCATATTTGCGTTTTCAGGCTTATGACTTTGTTTATTTTCTGCTTATAAAGTAAACCATAGTTTTAGGCAACTTATCCAAAATTTTTTGCTTACGGAAAGCAATGAAGATTCAGTCTACATATGCACAGCATTTTTGAAATATCATTTATCTAGCAAATGTAAATAAACAATTCCAATCCTTTTTCCTTGGACTCTTTACCCCAAGCCTTTCAATTTGCTCATCCTTCATCTGAGCCTAAAAGTGTGCTACATCACTTTTCAACCATGTCAGTGGCGATGAATGCCAGAGTTTTACTGTTAAGGTGAGAGAGGTGGCACTCTTGAAAACATGAACAATGTAAACAAAATCTAATACGAACAAATATAAGAAAAAGCAACTCTCCAACACAATGATAAACTTAAATGTAAATGTATGTGTGTGGGTGTGTGTGTGTGTGACAAAATGTATTACGGTTCATTAGCACTTGAATCTAAGCCAAGGATATAGTTAGAGTTTAAGGGTGTGAGAGCCTGCAGCACAAGTCCTTAAGGAACAAATGTGTGTTTGTTTTGAAAGCAATTTGTTGTCGGCACCAATAGTATAGAAGCAGGCAATATGTTTTCCTTTTTTTTTTTTAGTTATTCTTTGGCATATTTTGCTGATGCTACTCTATACTTTTCCCTTTTTTAAGCTTCCACTTCAGAGAAAATTGTCTTCTCAACAAACAACATCAGCATCAACAACTTCAGTTTTTGAAATATTTACTTTCAACACTTTAAACTTTATTTAATCAAAATATATAGAGTCAATATCAACAAACTTGTTGGAGCATCATCGTTTGGAATCTATGCAATTCTAGACTATCATCATCATCGTCATCATCATCATTATCCGATGTGAGTGTTTATATGATGGTGCCAAAATGTGGTGCAGTGAAGAGCCTTCACAATCGTGAGCTCGTCTTTTATATCTGTTGGTATTGCTGAACAAACTTTTTAACAATATTTGGTCAATTTAACTTGCAAAGATATTTTCCTTACATTTCATTTGGTTTCTGCTCACATTTTACTGCTGAAAAAGAGGGGAAACAGAAATAAGTACGAGTAGAGCTGGAGAGGATAAATAAGTCTGCTATGGTAATATACGCCAGCTATTATAGGTATTATTGTATTATTATATAGGTGTATTGTTGAAATATTACCTGGGGAATAGTCTTCCACATTTAGGGATTTCATATATATTTATAAGCTTAGACATACAGAAATGCGACTGCTGCTTAATGCCAAAGTTTAGCTTTAAAAATCTTTTATAGGTAGGAGAAGGTAAGAAGCGCACTCCCCATCAATTGGCTTAAGCAATGTATAATAGTTGCCCTCATAACCAAACTGTTTGTATAATTCGAAACCGTTATCGGACCGATTGCTAATATCAGGAAAAATTACAAAAGAATTTTGTTGTGTTTTCAGTTCGAATTTTAAAATTATTAAATATTAAATCAATAATTAAAAATGATTGATTATTATTGATTTACTCATCCAAGGAAAAATCGGTTACAGTTTGGACAAGTGCGCTCTTAAGAGATTTGATGGAAGTCATGCCTTCTAAAATAAATCCGCAACTTGTAGTCATATTTGGACACAAGTTTCTTAAACAATCAACTTAAAAACTCGTGAAACACGTTTGGTCACAAGATACTTGATATTTTAATCAATTCCTTCTTGATGTTACATTTTCGTGGTTACATTTTCGTTAGTATATACTTGCATCGCCAGAATGTCCGCTATTAGCCCTCCTTCATGACAGTAGCTGTAATCGTAGGACTTACCTTATCCAAGAGAAAATCGAACACTGTACATTAAAAGGATTTGTGAGCGTTTGTGTTCTTTTGAACTTATTGAATGTAATTTTTTCTGTAACTGAAGACCGATTTCCGAAACCATTCTGCGCCTTTGTTATCAAACACAGCGCCTATCTCGCAGTTGTACTTTCTTGTCTTTAGTTTTTCGTAAAAAGTACTTAAGAAATGTGCTTAGACAAAGTTAAAAAATGTGATTACATGAATTCGATTGTATTCAATTAATGACGTCTGAATTGACTCTCTCTCTCTCTCTCTGCCAAATGAATGTGCGGCCACGTTTAAATTCGTTCACTCAATTGTGATCATAGTTAAACTACCACACACAAGTCTCACGTATTTCATTTGCTCCGCGAATGCCGCCGTTGAATTGTTATTATTAGTCGATTCTGCAACTTTTTTGCTAAATTAACAACACAAATGATTACCGCATTTGCTTCGTTTGATTTCTACAAAGGCTTGGAAAGTGACTCTTCCGGTTGTCCTCCGGAAAATAACCATACACTGATGGTTTGTCTACTTTTAAATGAGTTCGTACGGGCAACAATGGTGTTCACACCAGAGATATGGTTGCACTGGAACTCAACAAAAAATTCCTGCAAATTATTCTTCGATTATTAAAAATGAAGTTGCTGAAGATGAATATCTTCCTAAAGATGGCGGTAGTCGGTATTTTGCATGATAATTTCGTCATGAGAGATAAATGGATACCGCGTTTGCTAACAGTAAACCGGTTACTAATTCAGATCATTATTTGGCGCCATCTAAAGGCATGTACAGGATTTTTCTGTGAGGCAAGTGGGACTAGACAAAATATGCTTTCACCACCGCAATTCTGAATTAAATCGGAAGTCCGCCAAGTCCACCTCATGAAAATGGGCCGGTAAAGTTACAGCCTTCGAAAGCGCATAAAATGCGCGTGATGTGTTATTCATTAACTTAAAAAGGAAAGAACAGGAAATATTAGATTCCATTTGAGTTATTTGAAAGCACCGCGACGCTTAAATTCGGCCAATCATTTCTTATGACAGTTAAACTATTATCCACAAGTTTCAGATATTACAAACCTGAATCAAATCAAAAGTCCGCTGACTGCCGGAAGAGAAAAAATTGGCCGGTAAGGAGCGCATAATATTCCGTTCTTTAATCATCTTGAAAAAGAAAGGATAGCTAATTGCGAATATTAATATCCCCCAGACAGTCCACAGTATCTGCAGTGTTCATCTGAGATGCCTTATGGCTCACAACGTAAACTGATATCATTGTCCAACACCAACCATATCTGCAGCCCTTTTTCTTTTCAATTGTTTACATTTCTTTAGGATTTGCTGCTTTCACCCAAGCAGTCATCGTGTTGTGACCTTTAGAAACTGCAAAGTAACGAGAATCTATAATTACTGATATTCTGTCCTTGCAAACGAAAGGCATCAGTGTTAATATCTTAGATTTTAAAGCTGTAGCAAATGTTGCAAAAAAACATAAAGTAAGAATACCAACAATTTTAAATACATATGCAAATTCGAAATCTTGTATGTGTGTGCAGGCAAACTTTGTATATTCATATTGCATTTTTTTTAATATTTTTTTTTTAAAAACACGTCCTAAACTTGTATATGCATATGAACAAATATGGATAACTTAGTCCTCATCTGTACATACATACATGTACCTATATATATGTATAGCTTTGTAGAAGTACATGCACGTTACTGCAGAACTATGTGTATATTAGAGATGAGAAAATTTGATTATAAAACGATGACTTCACACTTTATATACATACGACAATAAGTAAATACTATGACCCAACCCAGCTACTACACATAACACAAAGCACAGTGTCATTAAACGGTATGCAGTCGCTTGTTGAAATAATGTTATATTTCTCCTGAAAGTATGCAAGACTTTTTGTATATAGTGACAGCACTGATGTATGCAGTAGGAACGGGGTATTACTAACGTTTTGAAATTGTCTTTGTATGATTAGAAGCTGCCGCCTTCTTCCACAAACAAACTGTTAAAAGCCTGTTACGGTAACTGCAAGCTCACATTCTGTATTACTGGTCATGCTTGATGTAAGCGAGATGAAATTAAATTTTACCTACATTGTTTCTATGTTGGCCATAATTTCCATTATAGCATAGTTAACGCGTTATAGATGGTGCTCAACCCTTTTCATTAAATGCGTCCTATAATGCATAATATGCTATCCTAAGTAAATTTCTGCTGGAATTCAAATATTATCCAGCAATTAAAATGCATCACATATGAGCCAAGTAAGCCTCTTTATTGGTTGGACTGAAACGTGGCATAAAATTGATGCAATCTCGATTGATAATAACGTCTGGATTGTTTGATGATTATTTTGTATTGTTTTATATTGTTTTGGCGCACAAAAAAAAAAGTTTGTGAAACTTAACTGTTGTTTAATCTTTGGCAGTCATTATTAAATTATTAAGTGGTTACAGCAAATAATTTTTTACTTGAACCGGAGTTCAGTTACCATTTAGCTTATCTTGATCTTCAACTTACATTTAATATAGTGTACTTTTTATGTTAGAAAACATGTTTGTGATAACATTGCCTACCTTAAGGCTACACCTTAATTAAATTCCATAGTATAACTTTGGTAAATGTTATACAAACGTTTTCACAGCCCTTAGGGCCTGGAATGTTTAAAACATATTTTATATATTAAATAATCTAGAATTTGTTTTACGTGTTTTTTTACAAATTATCTGATAATGCGATTTTAATTATACTTAATTTTTTATAATATAATAATTTCCTTTTCATGACCTATCTGCAAACCACTGTCCCTGTGCACTTAAGTAATAGACCCAAGAGTTAGTTGGTTTAGTTTTTTACAGTCTTGTTTCCTTTGTTTTTAATTCTCTGCCCTCTATCTTTTTCTCTTTCTGCCCCATTGTCTCTTTTCCTCTCACCACTTGTAGAGTAATATAATACCCCTTCCTCCCCCACAACAGTAAGCATAGTTTAGTAAAAATTCAAACAAATAAACTTAG
>JAHXMU010000133.1:1744265-1766873 GCA_019455685.1 Philornis downsi | reverse complement strand
ACACACACACACACACACACACACACCCCGTTGTTTATACATTGCTTCATATCCACACTAATTTTGTGAGAGAGTGTGAAAAAGATAACGTTTTCATGGCGTTTAACGAAAGTTTTAGTTACGGCGTGGGCATTTTTTGAAAGGTAGGTGACATTAAAGAACAGGGCCTAAAAGTATGCATAACATTTGAGTTGTTAAGGTTTAGCGGAGGGAAAACTAGATTTTTTTTTTCATTTTAATGTTATTGCTGTAATTGTTTAAAGGAAAAAAATTTAAGAATTTCTGGAGATTAATTCAATTTAAATTCAAAAGATATTTAGAAAATAAGTCGGAGGTAAGTTTTCGATTTTCTGGAATCTCTTAAAAATTTAGTCGACTTAAGAGGTGTAATTGTAATAGAAAAATGTAAATGTGTAATACTTTTCCAACAGATGGGTTTGTATCTCGCGCTGCATCAGAACAAACACGTTACGCCAGATGGCGTTAGAAAGATATGATTTAATAATCGAAAACTAATCATCAATCAAACATTAAAGAACAGGACCTAAAAGTATGCATAACATTTGAGTTGTTAAGGTTTAGCAGAGGGAAAACTAGTATTTTTTTTTCTTCATTTTAATGTTATTGCTGTAATTGTTTAAAGAAAAAAATGTGAGAATTTCAGGAGATTAATTCGATTTAAATTCAAAAGATATTTAGAAATTAAGTCGGAAGTGAGTTTTCGATTTTCTGGAATCTCTTAAAAATTTTGTCGATTTAAGAGATGTGTTTTCGATTTTCTGGAATCTCTTAAAAATTTAGTCGATTTAAGAGATGTAGTTGTAGTAAAAAAATGTAAATGTGTAATACTTTTCCAACAGATGGCTTTGTATCTCGCGTTGCATCAGTTCAAACACGTTACGCCAGATGGCGTTAGAAAGATATGATTTCATAATCAAAAACTAATCTGGTATGGAAGATGGACACCAGCAAAGACAACATTTTTTCTTCAACAAAGGTAAAAACACGCGTCAAGTGCTTATGGTCCTGATAGTGTAACATGCCCAAATGCACAAGTTTGGTTTCGTCGATTCCATTTCGGTAATTTTGGTATCAAATATATTCTACACTCTGGAAGGAAAATTGTCGAAAATATCGCTTTAGATAATAAAAATTATTCGGCTATCATGTAATCACTGCTTCGATTGCCCACAACCTAAATATTGCGCATAAAGAAACCCGTTTAGAACCACTGGAAGAAAAAAGAAGCTCCATGAATGGGTTATACACTAGTTAGGTCGTTCATGGACCGAATTTCCTTCTGGCAATTGTTGCTAGATCACAACAAAATCTCTTTTTTTTCTTTTTGATGGTGACTGGTTGATCACTTACGATAGCGTCAAGTTAAAATGGTGGTCAAGCCAGGATTGACAGTCAGGAAATTTTTACTTGGTGGGTTACTTCTCTATGGCTAAACTTTAAATTCGGATCTATGCTGATAACAAATGTACCGTCTGAATGAATCGGATCACCCAGAAGAGGTCAGTTTTTCCAATATGATAAGGAATTGTGTTCAATCAGGACGAGGCCAGGCCAGGCCCTGCACATCGATAGTGTCTCGCAAGAAGTTAAGGAAGGTTGGTTGGAAGATTCTTTCGCATTCATTTTATAATCCGGACGTGGCGTTAAGTGTTACCACCTGTCCCTGTCTATGGTGAATGATTTTGCTGATTTGAAGATCATCTACCTCAGTTTTTTTTACCAATAGGGACGAGGGTTTCTATAAAGAGATATAGTCGAATTACCATCAAAACAGTAAAAAGTTATTCAACAAAACAATGCACATTTAACCTTAGTCGGATCATGCTAACTATGCTAATAAAAAAGCTATTAATAGTATGCACAAATGATGAATTTCTTTTTATTGCACCCGATATATTTGATTGGTTGTTTTGACTTATAATTCGAATTAAACTCTGTGGCTAATTTGATACGAAGTTTGAGGAGCATGATGGGATACTGTCCTCTCTTTATTTCTCATGACTCTTTTCTATCTATCCAGACAAGAAAACGCTGCGAAGTATGCTTCAGCTTAAGATTTTAACATTGATCTCATTGTCTTTATAGAGCGCGACCGGCTAACACCGGTTGCGGTTTCTATACTTGCCTCCTTATCTTAGCTATAATATGGCGTACTACAACTGAAAAAATCGTATCTAGTTGTTCTCAGATCGATTATCTACTGCGTTTTCAATTTTTCTTCTTCTAAAATTCAATTAAGCTGAAGTCAATATTGGGGTTACAGTTTCATCAATTTGTGCTTAGTTTTTCTTGAATAAATTTATGAAACTGAGTTTGATTTGAAATAATATATGTAGCTGATATCAATTTAGTTTATCCCAGCTTGATCGTGTAAAGTATAAATAAAATTTTTACATTTTTAATGTTTTTAAACAGATTACACTTAATACTGCAGTTCACTCAAGAAATTAGATTAGATGGTCATTTAAAGTTCAATCCTAAGCTGATTTCAACTTTAATGTGGAACATCAGTTGATGTCTATCACCCACTGTGTGCTGACCTGGAACTGAAAAATATAATTGGTTGTATTTACTGGCCCTTAGCCCATTTTTCCATCTTGTGATCGGTTTTCCATTCTTCCACTCTTAAAAACAATCAAATTAACCAGCCAATTACTATTTATGTTTGTAGTTTTCGAAGCGTTCACTAAAAAAAGAGGCCACCGCTGAATTTTGCACATTACAGCCATTGTCAAACGTAACCACAGATCGTGAAGGCGATAATTTCATGGTAGAAAAGAATGTCTTGTACCATTTCTTTGACGTTTGTTTAACATATTCAACAGAACCAGTTTGGACATTCTACTTTTACTTCCTGGTTTGACTTTAAGAACAACTTTTCACAGAATGAAGCAACAAAAGGTAGAATGAAATCTTGAAGCAAGAATTCCCAACCATTATAACGTGACTTTTACTGGAAGCTCTAGAGTGCTGCGGCATTCTGACAGTTGAAAACAACAAATAAGAAAAAATCCAGTTTTCTTGTAATCACATTTTCTTTGATTTTCCTACTGTTCTCCGGGAAACTTAGGCACGTCATCAGCAATACACACTTCTTTCATATACGCCGTGGTTGGCCGAGGGAAGGGATGGAGTAGAGGGAGAATGGGAAAGAGAAAGAGATTTTCCAGGCACTTCTGTACATTTCACCATTTTTGTGTTCTTGAGGTGGCGGTGGCGGCGTCAGTGCAATGATTGTGCAAATAGAAGAAAGCAGCCACAATCAAAGAATTACATTTGCAACATATTTTCCAGTTTTCTCGTTGTCTCTTTATCTTGTGTTGCAGGTCAACGACCAAAAACTATCATGAACAACAGCTAATACTGCAACTTGCAACAAAACAAACCAGCGACGGAGTCAGCAGCATGCAACATTAATATCATCAGCAACAGTAACGTCATCATCATCGTCATCATCATCATTAGCACCACCATAATCATTACCGCCAGCACCACCGACACTTTTTCTATGGCCTTTCTTCCTGTTGCATGCAGCACACGGTAAAAGTTTAGTCTTTATGAGGCATAATCTGATGTTGATGAAAATATTTTGCAGAAGACTCAAGTCCACGAATAAAGTAGAAATTTTAAAAGTTTGCTTAAACAGCGATCTGCTGAGAATACCTTAAATAAACTGTTATTAGTGGTGTTAAAGTAACTAAATTCACTAGTTTGCACTGTCGAACGATGATCAATTAAAAGAGCTGGGGTTGTTTAAAAAAACTGAACCGATGTTTAGAATATCAGATTTGTAACTTCACTTAGGACGTACGTGCTGATGTTCAAACTTACAAAAGATCTTCTTTGAAAATATTCAACGTTGTCACTTAAAATGTAGTGTCAGTTCGCGTCTTGAATTACATGCAAATTTGTTTCGAACGGAATTTCATTCACTTTGAGGTGGGAATTAACTGTCTTCTTCAAAATACAATTAAAATGAGTTTAGCCACTCTGAGTTCGTTTTACTCGAAAATGCCACTGAAAAAGTTTAACCTGCAATGCCTTAGTGACAGATTTCTGCGGCTTTAGGTTGTAGACTATTAGTGTAACGTTTTAAAGGAGCAATACTGTCTAAAATCAACCTTTGAGGTAACTGCAGTAACATCCATACATTTGGGGTAACTACTAAAACTAAATTAGTCGAACGTGAAATACTACTACAGTATTGTAAAATTAGTTGTATTCGATTTTTTTTTTTAATTTTCAGATTGGTAATTTTGTTCAACTCTCTATTTGACAGCTCTTAAGTTTTTTTCAATTTTCCTCTATTTTATAATTAGATCACAATATAATACTGTTGCAAATATAACGAAGTTCTGCTCTAATGTATGGATTTTATATATATTAATATAGGAAAGTCTAAGATAAAAACCGAGAATTGTCCGAATTTGCCCCAGAGTGCTTCAAGCCATTAACTTGTTCCTCAGTGTTTGAAACTTTGTATGCATTTGGTATAGAAATATATCAGCAATAAGAGAACTAAAGTCTTCTTTCTTGTCATCCATCTCATTCGGTAGGCTAGTATTAGAATAATTCTCAGTATTGATTGAATTTACTCTATTCGGAAGCATCAATTCTGTAGGGATGAATTAACCAAATTGAAAAGAATTGGCTTAAGACGCTTTGCTTGGTTATGATTGATCAAAATCGTTCTGTTATCAACATTTTATAGAAATACATTGGGTAGTACTGACTTAATTTGTTCCGTTGGGAAGAATCAATCGAAATCAATCAGTTGAGGAGAAAGACCGTTCTCTGGTCTCGGAACGGAGACCATTGTTCCGAACAGAGAACGGTCTTTGTGTGTGTGTGTGTGTTTTTTATCAGATATACTAGGGCAATAATGCTTTGTTGGGGAGATATTATGAATACTATTCCTCTCTGTTGTGAAAAACTGATTAAAATCTTTCTAAGCGGCCGAAATCACTTTATTGGGCATAGATGGCCAATGTTCCTCCATTCTGTGGAACCGACTGAAGTCTTTCTGCTAGGAAGAAGTGACAGAAACCTCTTTATTGGGAGAATCGACAATAATGGTTTGTTGTGAAGATTCTGTCGAAATCTTTCCTTTGCTTTGTTGGGGCGATATGATGAATACTGTTCCGTTCTGTTGTGAAAAACTGAATAAAATCTTTCTAAGTGGTCGAAATCACTTTGTTGGGCATAGATGACCAATGTTCCCCCATTGTGAGGAACCGACTGATGTCTTTCTGCTAGGAAGAAGTGACAGAAATCTCTTTATTGGGAGAATCGACAAAAATGGTGTTGTTGTGAAGAATCTGTCGAAAACTTTCCGTTGTAGAAAATCGAGCGAAATTGTTCTATTGGGAAGAATCTTAAGAGGAACTCGTCCTACTATGAAGAGTATTCCGAACTGGCTTCGCTAGAAAAAATTTGTTGGAATGAATCGGCCGAATTCAATCCGTTGGGAAGAAAGGTTGCTCTCAGTTCGGAACACCGGTCTGAAGTCGATTTGTCAAGAAGTATCGGCCGTAATAGCTTTGCTGGGGGAGATACGATTAATACTGCTCTTTACTGTGGTCAAAAATCGATCGAAATCTCTCTGTAGGGAAGAAAACAAGCTAATCGCTTTATGGGCAGGCGGCAATCAATGCTGTTCTATTGTGAAGAATATTTTCCCTTCTATTAGCCAAACCTAATAGCTTCTGCATGGTTGTTTACTTCAGACGGAACAATTGTCGACCCTGCAGGTCTGAATTAAGAGTTTAACCATTAGGAAGCAGCTCATGGTAAGTAATTCGATTCGAGCACGGGCATTTTCGCCTGGCGTTGTCGCTAATGATCCACATTTCATCGCTAGTCAGCATTAGCTTCAGAAAAGGGTTGATTTTGTTACGATTTAGCAGCGATTCAGCGCAAATGGAAATTCGATCTACGAAGTTTTCATAACGAGCTTCTTTTTGTGGCCATTGTTATACAAGTAGTTCCAAACTGTTTTTTGCATGTTTGGTGCGTCTCTGACATCAATATTACAGGAGTGGAAGCGACGAAACTAAACTTGCACGTGATTGACTGTTACAGTATCAGGATCGTAAACGCTATTCATATTTGCAGTCACCTGGTGCCTTGCGTTTTCGCCTTCACCGAAGAAAAACCTGTAAAATATGATATATTTTGTCTTTGCTGGTATCCATTTTTGCTGCGCGCTTAAACAATATTGGTTCAAGCAATTAAAAGGTTGTCTAAGTAGTTTCGTGAGAATGAAGTTATATCCTTCTAACACCAACTAGCGTAAGCCTATCGCTCTAATACAATGCGAGCTACAAGATTACTAAAGCCATCTATTGGAAAAACATTGAAGTTATTTTTAGATTTTAACTAGCCCTTGCAGAAATAGTCATCTGTTGGCAAAGCAATGAACTTTTTTTTTACCTATTTTCTCTATACCTTATAGCACTAGCCATCTGTTGGAAAAATAATGAACTTATTTGTACTTATTTTCACTATACCTTACAGCAATAGCAATTGTATACTCAAATTTTCGCATGTAGTACATTTTGATTAAATATCAAAGTACTCATATGATAGTCCGCTATTCTTGGAATTCCAAAAATTTTCCTCCATATGTTTAATTGTCATCCTAGTGCACATCTTTATATGAGCAGTCACATTTATTTTCGTTCACCATTTTAGCATTTCTTGTGCAAACTCTGTGTATATTTTGGGTATGTAGAACATTTAAGCTCTTCGGCATTAGGCCGAGTCTCCTGCGTCATTTATAATTTTAAACTTTTCCTTAAATCCTTCTCAGTTTCTATCACAACGATCCGTTATTTGTAAGTTTATCAAACCGTTTACACTCATTCTCTCATATGTTGAAATGAATTTATCCTCTACTGATTCCTATATGATTTATTGATTGATTGGGGAGATGATGATAATTGATGATTACTTGATACTCTGTTATATTGATAATTCCCATGTCACCATGTCACCAAGATTCTGCCTCTTAAACCTTGTTTTCGAAACAATTTTACCATCATATTTCGAGTGTCATCTATAGCATTATAGGCTATTTACGTTGGATTTTACATGTGTTGTTTCACCGATATTGCGCCCCTTTGTCCCCGACTTCCATTAGTTTTGTCATAGGTGATGCGTAGCTCACCGCCGTTGTTCCGTTGACAGTTTTCAGTATTTATGTTCCTATTGTCGATTTCGTTATAATGTAAATCCTCATCATGCTGAGTCTGACAAAAGCCTTCTTAGCAGCAGGTGATGCCTTTGGCTTCTTTGCGCTGTAAACTCGCTTGTATAATTTGTTAACATTGTTATAGTTATGTTTGTAACGGCAACGCTTTTGATTTGTTGCTGTGTCATATTTTTCGGCACAATTTTGTTTTTTGACGTGTCGTGCCATTCTTTGGGCTAATAACAATAGCATTGATATTTTGTAGAGGATTTGGTTACGGAATATGTGACGGCGCCTCCTAAAATATCCTAAGGTAAAGTGAAATTATGATATCGGGTGTACTATACTAGAATACTGGAATTAGTACTTGTAAGTGTCAAGTTTAACACACATTCTGTGGCAATTCTTAGATATTTATTATTCATTCAAACTTACTGTATTATCCAGGTATGTTCCAAAAAAGTAGTGGCATTACTGATTACCATTTATTTAGGCAGATCTGACTGATATTTAGATAACTGAAGTTATGGTTACCGCAGTTTTTCGTGCAAGTAAAAGTTGTTGATACCTGATATTCTTAAAAGAGAAAGAAAAATTATGTAATATTCGTCCCTTATGCCGTTAATAAAATTGTCACAAGTCTTTGGCAAGCTGTTATCGTCAAACCGCCATTCTACTAAATAGTGCAATTCATGTACGATAGGTGGCGTGGTTAACTGTTTTAATAAATGTCACTTGACGAAAACCTATTACGTGAATGTTTTCAGTGCACTGAAATAAATTACTATAAAAATTTTAAACTTCGTTCACATATTTCGCCGTTATCACTGAAATGGATGCGTGCGCGTAGGATTAAATTAAAAAATGTTAAATAGTGAAAATTATATGCTTGTAAACAATATATTTTAATGGTATTAAATTATATTGCATGCAATTAAAGCCTTCTATGAATTGAATTGAAATGAAACGCAAAGAAAGCGTTTCTACAAAAACAGCGCATAAAGAAACGTTTGCAGATAAGTCGCAAGTTGTGAAATTGCACAAAGAACATTATTGTCAGCGTTTCAGAGTCGAACGTATAAACCGACTTTGTGTGTTTCCCATAGTTTCCCATAGCATTCAACCATTGACACTGAAACAGCGGAATGTTACTGGTTACCCATTAGTGATGGTTTCTAAGATAGTACAAATAACGTACCATAGATGGCATGCAAATTGTTTCAGGCACAGTTGAGGAAAATGACGTTTAAAAGGTAATCTAATCGGTTTTTGTATTAAAGAAAAAAAATTAATTCTGAATTTTTCCGAAATTACAAAAAGCTTTTTTTTTTGCAAAGGGCGTATAGTAAAGCTTTATTCATTTGATTTTAAACTTCCGTTTTATTTACAAAAATTTATTTTCAAATATAAGAAGTTAAATATTCTATTCTGTATCGCCCTAATGGGAATTATTGTGGGATTTTACACACTTTTTCTTTCAAATTTGGCTATTTGCCCACTTATTTGGCATAGTTGTTATTACTAGCGGTCTTGTCTCTATAAAACAGACCATATATGGGGTTCAGAATACCCCGCTTTGTCATTGCCTCTCAGATATAACCTTTTTTAATACTTTCCGGTGTTCATAATGAAAATTATAAAAATAATAATGAAAACGGGAAGCCTAATTATGTTTGCTTACAGCAAAATAACAGTTCTTTCCTTCTTCTTTTTATTATCATTAAATCTTAATTAATTTCTTCGTCGTCTTATCATCATCTTTACATATTTCAGTACTGAATTGTGATCCGTCAAACCCAGCCAGTTCGGACCTTTTCCATATGTTGTATCACCATAATGACCATTTAGATTGCTAAAAAATTGCAAACTAATTATTAAAATTTCCCTATGTTTATTGAAATGTATGTCCTCAATCACCTCTGATGACATGCTGTATACCACCAACCACCCAGATACGCTTCGGCACAATTACCCTTCTCATTTTTATCATTGTCCTGATCTTTTGTTGAAAACTTTGCACCCAAAGCGTAACGCAATGAATCTTTAACATCTCCCATATATTGGCCAAGACCCTTTAATGCAAATTTCTCCGATTCATTGCCAATGATAAAGGAATCGTATTTCGCTTGACCCTTTACGGAGTTTGTAGCATTTTCCATTAGAATCACTAGCTCTTGTGGTCCATTAAAGTTCGTCAAAGCATTAAGTTTATCCAAACCGATAAAGAATTCTCCATTCATATCACCAAAACCAGCTTTATATTCGGACCATGTCCGATAGAAATCAACTGAGCCATCGTGACGTCTCTGTATGACTAACCAATCACCACCCTCAGTATGGGCATCACATTCCACCAGAAAGGAGTCGTTGCTGAAATCTTTGACCCTGATGTAATAGTAACCACTGAGATGAGTGCAGGCTGTAGCTTCGCCACAATTGGAGGGGATTTTCTGATGTTGACTGCAATTTGATGGAGGTGTAGAATTTAGGAATGACTTTGAGCTATAAATTTGTGTCGCACTCACCATCTTTCTGGTAGCGTATCGTAACGTATATCAAACATGGGCTGATCTGGAATTGAAAAAGAAACCATTAGTTTTTTAATATTCGCTGCTATGTCTCGTTGTTCTAACCAATTTTACCTTGAATTTTTGTCCCGGTTAAAGTTTGCCTGTAGGGGGTTATAAGAAGCAAAAGAGACAAATTAAAAATTGTAATTCTTATCCATCATTTTTATATTATTGTTACTGAAGTGGCCTATGCGCCACCTATAGTACATTAATGGTAATATAAGATATAGTTAAAAAAAATCCATTATCCATTATTTTTGCATGGCATTGCAGGTATTATGTAGCAGAATTAGAATGATCCGATTTAGGTAAAATGTGCACCGTTTTGTTCGCTAACTTGTTGCAATTTTGATCATAATTACATTCTGCTTCTCTCGTGGAAACCCTTGGTCATATTGACAAAAAAAAAAAAGAATTGGTTAGTTGATGTTCACACATTTATATTGATGCGAACTTTGCACCAGAAAAATCTTTCGCCATAGACAGGAACAAGTGGCAATCACTTGGTGTCAGGTCCAGAAAATGTAATGGATGCATACGAACCTCCAAACCAAGCTGGCTGTTATGAAAATTCATTCCATCAAGTTTTTGTGCTTTAATTCTTGTACACCTATACGTCGAGCTTCTTTTTACATCAAGCAAGTATCACTTCACTTCAATGATTTCAAATTAATTTTTGTACAATATTTAACTTCTGGACAATCGAAGATGCCCTTACATGACGGTCGGAAGTGACGATTTTTATCACTTTATCGATATTTTCGACAATGATGCACCACCAATCTTTGACATCAAAATTACATAGTCAGCAAAGGCAAAATTGGGTGTAATTTGCTGTTACAGTATCAGGGCCATAAACATTTTGCATTCTAAATCTCCTGGTTTTTATTTTCTCCTTTTTTTTTTTTTTTTTTTTTTTTTTTTAATAAAAAGTGTTAAATATGTCGTATTTGTCTGGCCTCAAATAATAGTGGGTCAAGTAATCATAAAACTGTCGTGAGTATTTTTTTCTCTTTCTGTCGCCACCTAGAGTATACGATACAACGCTTAATATGGATTAATGAAGCCATCTGTTGGGGAAATAGTGGATTTCTTTTACCTTACCTTATAGTTTAGATATCTGCTGAGGAACTGTTATAATAAACTTTTTAAGTTTTCAGAGCAAGTGAAATCAGTTGATGAGAAAATTTATCGAGGGATAATAATATGATTTGATTCATAGCAAGTGAAATCAATTGATGAGAAAATTTATCGAGGGATAATAATATGATTTGATTCATAGCAAGTGAAATCAGTTGATGAGAAAATTTGTCGAGTGATAATAATATGAAGATATTTGTTCGATGCCATTGATATCTTTGAGCGTAACAGAATGCAAAGAAATTTGTTCTTCTTTTCTTTGCTGTCAACTCTGTTCTGCACTTCATAGCTTACTTGATTTTCAAATCTTCTATAGAATTTTTAATATCCGCCAACTCTTTCAGAATCTGCTGACGCATTAATGAATCTTCCATTCCATGAGTATTCTAAGAGAAGCATAATTGGTTTAGCAAGTTAACAGTTTTACTGAAAGTTTCTCAAGTTTTGTAAGAATTACCTTTCCATAATCATCTTCACAGCGCATTCCCCTTACAGCAGGAAAACAAAGAGTTAATATCAAGAGTATTAAGTATCGCAAGCAACTTTCTAAAAACATTGTTTAGAGAACCGGTATCCTTATATGTTCACTATTGACCAACTACTATACTGCCCAAGAGCTATGCTTAAACTGTTTCAAAGCCAGCTAATGATTTCATATTTATACCATGAAATTCCAATTGGAAAAAGAATATCTTAAGATTTTTTTTTTTTTTTTTTTTTTTTTTGAGGGGAAGTACATGAGAAACGACTGCTAAGGAATTTCTGGAAATCCAAGCTTTATTTTAGTTATTCACATCTTGTTGTGGAACGATATCATTCTGTGTTCATACTTGTTACTTACCTTACAAGCAAAGGCGGAACAATCTCATATATACGTTATCAGTGTTTTTTTTTACACTGTTTGATTTTTAATTTTATTTATTTCTTTCTTTTTCTTAATTTTTTTTTTGTTTTTTTTTTGCAAACTATTGGGTTTGGGCAAAACCACAAAGGCTTCACATTTGGTGATATTTTTTTCCAGGGGAATTTTATTTTTAAACAACAAATTAGTAAGAAGAATGAATTTATTAGTACAAAGGAGCTCCCAACATTGCAGCAATTATTTATTAAATTCAAATGTAAACCAGAAACCCATTGAAATGCGACACAATTATTTGAATTGTTGACTTCATTATTATACAACAACTTTCCGCCATAGTTTGAAAGGTGCCAACACTCAATTCTCAGCTCCGCCAACTGAAACAGCCTTCTAATCTAATAACCAGACTTTCTTTCCCGGCTGCTGTCATGCGTTTAGAAGAATTAAAGGGTGTCCCAACAAGAACGCAAGATTTAAATCTATATAGATAAAAATCAATTGCTGTGCGTTAGTCTCGCTAAAGCTCGAGAACGGTTGGACCGATTTGGCTCATTTTGGTCTTAAATTATTGGTAGACTATTCCGGAAGGTTTAAAAGGTTTTATTTGAAGTGATAGATGGCGTTGGAGATGAGATTTTTGCAATTAATTTTTTTACCACATTAACATTTTGAAGGCGAAACAACGTTTGCCGGGTCAGCTAGTTTTAAATAAAACACAGATATTTAAAAAAACAAAAAATCGTGAAACTTTATTATATCGTATAGTAGACAGAATGAGGTTATGTGTGGAAAAACACATCGGGCAGCAAAGCCGCCACGGTTTTGCTGGCACACATGCGATCTTTTAATGAAATTTTCAATGAGCGTTTTGCATAAATGCTGCGGTATTTCATTAATGCAGCGTCCAATTTCCTCTTTTAAGACTTGAGTCGTCGTCGGCTTATTCGCGTAAACTATCGACTTTAAAAAACACCAAAGAAAGAAGTCTAATGGTGTTAAATCGCATTATATATATTATAAAACTGGTTATCATTTGACGATACCGAACACCATTGACTGTTTGTGCTTGACATGCTTCATTTTCATAAAAAAAGGTTCAATGATTCTCCTCCAGCCCAAAATCCACACCACACAGTGACACGTTGAGGATGCCTTTGCTTCTCGTGAATCACTCGAGGATTTTCCTCACCCCAAACGCGACAATTCTGCCTACTGACGAAGCCATCAAGATGGAAATGGGTCTCGTCACTTAAGATGATTTTATCGGCAAAATCAGCATTTCCATGTTGTCTCTCCAATACCCAATTAACGAACTCCCTTCGCTGTCTATGGTCAGCTGGCTTCAGTTCCTGAGTAAATTGAACTTTGTATGCATGAAGATGCAAATCTTTCGTCAAAATTCGCTGCATAGTGGATTTGGAGACACCAATTTGCTGAGCTCGGTGTCGAATTGAGGTGGATGGAATTTGAGCGACATCATCACGTGCAGCTGTGACATTTTCGGTCGATTGACCTGGTCAAAGGCGCGTTGTTGCCTTTACATCACTAACAGACCCAGTTCTGGCAAATTTATCCATTAATCTCTTTACAGTTGACTCTTTTAAAGCATTATTGTGACCCCAAATTGATCGCAATTTGCGAACTGTAGTCGCAAAACTTTCACCATTTTGGTAAAACAATTTCACAATGAGAATGCGTTGCTCATCCGTGTAGCGCTCCATTTTTAGTAACCTCGTACCTTCTACTAGCAAACAATAACAATTGTTCAAATGTCAAACAATGACACTTCAAATGGCGCCAAATTTAAATCTTGCGTTGTTGTTGGGACACCCTTTTTATGTTCCCATGCGCATCTGTGAAAATCAAGGACCTTCACGAGAACGCAGTTTTGTTTCGTTGTTGATGTTGTACATTTATTTAAAGTACAGTAAGTATTTGTATCTGAACAACAATTCACTTCACACATTGATTTGTTTTTTATCTGAAACGAAATTAAAAATCTACATGGATTTTGTTTTTCTATCGAAACATAATTTTGATTGGAGAACCTGCAATGGAAATATAATTTTATGCTGTTTTGTTTCTTAGTCTGAATCAGAACTGAAACCACATGTTGTTTCGTTTCTGGGCAGAGGAAAAGATCAGACGTCAAACTGCAGGAAATAAAAATGCGTCAAATAATTTCTTTTCTGAATTTACAATAACAGGCTATCGAAAATTTTCACAGCTACCCACATATTTTGTGTGTTTTTATGAATTGAAAATTTTTTTATGAAATACAAACAAAATTATAATTTGGTTTTGGGGTTTCAGAAACAAAATACAATAAAACTTTAATTCGGTTGCCGAAATCAGAATATGAACTTTGTATATTTTTGATTTATATATTGTGGAGACTGAAACAAAATAAAACTATTTTCGAATTTAATGTCGTTTCGGTGGCGGTCCGTGATAATAAGAAAAACATTTCAATCAAATGACACATCTATTTATAAAACAATTGTCGACTAACATACTCGTATAACACTAATTTCCTATCCAAATATTAAAAATTTTTTAAATTTTGTGTTTGTGAAATTCACCAGGCCATAATGATATACGATATAGTAAAAATAAGCCCATATTTCAGTAAATTTTCAGTAAATGATTTTAATAATCTGCATCTCGCGTTGCATTAATGCGATCGGATGGAGTTAGAAAAATAAGATTTTGTATTCAAAAAACTACTCAAACAGTTTTGTAATTGCTTGACTCAACATAGTTTGAGAGCGCATTAAAAAGTAGACATCAGCAAAGAGAAAATATACCATACTAGCTGACCCGGCAAACGTTGTTTTGCCTACCTACCATTATTTGATTCAATGTTAATGTGGTAAAAAAATTAATTGCAAAAATCTCATCTCCAACGCCATCTATCACTTCAAATAAAACCTTTTAAACCTTCCGGAATACTCTACCAATAATTTAAGACCAAAATGAGCCTAATCGGTCCAACCGTTCTCGAGCTTTAGCGAGACTAACGCACAGCAATTGATTTTTATATATATAAGATATATTTCGGAGTTTCTCTGCGATAGTATTTATAGTCCTGATACTGTAACAGTCCATCTGTGCAATTTTGGTTTCATCAATATCATTGCGGTAATTTTGTTATCAAATACGCCCTACGCTCTCGCGGAAGCCAGTTGTCGAAATTGTCGATAAAGTATTAGAAATCGTCAAGTCCGATCGTTATGTAAGCACTGCTTCGATTGCCCAGGAGTTAAGCATAGCTCAATAAATCACTTGAATCAAGCTAGACTCAAAAAGCAGTTCGATTTATGGGTTCCACTCGATTTAACACAAAAAAAACCTCATGGAACGAATTTCCATCTGCGAATCGCTGCTGTATCGCAATAAAATCGACACATTTCTAAAAACAGTGACAGTGACTGATGATAAAAAGCAGGTCACAAACATCAAGTGAAAAGGACTGTAGTCGAATTGCGATGCGCCAGCTTAAATTGTGGCCAAGCCAGGGTGCCCAAGCGTGGGATTTGGCAGGTCATTATGAGCTACCACCATACAGTCAAGCTCTTAATTCGGACCTGTATTGTCAACAATTTTGATTTTGCTGGTGAGAAATTTCCAGTATAATTGGCAATAAAGAAGAGGGTTTCTATGACAGTGGCCTCTTGGAATTACATCCGAACAAAACAGCTCATTCTAACGATGCAATATGAAGCCCTCAATGTAATGCAAAAATAATAGATTTCTTTTTACTACCTCTTATTATTATTTTAAATTTTATGTTGTCTCTCCATGCTGCTAATATTTTGAACCTTCGTGTCGATTATGTTTTGTTTAACCCATTCAGAGCCGCTGTTCGAACAGTACACTGACACTTTTGAACTGTCGCAAAGTACAAAAAAATGTGCAAAGAATTGATCATTTAAAAAAAAACAGCTTAAAGATGTTGTCAAAATTCTTCTTGTCTCTAAGTTGGCGCAACTGCCCTCTGTACTAATGCGTAGTTTGAGAGTTCTGAAAGACCTGAATTGCCTTCAAAGAGTAAGGTGCCGTTGAAAACATGGTAGAAAGATCCAATTCCGATCTCACATTGGCAAAATGCATTATAACTAGTGATTAGACATGATTTTATCAGCTTGGCATACAAATCAATCAATAAGCTTTGAAAAGGCACTTTCCAACTGAGCCGAAAGTGGAAAAATACACCGAAGTCGATCGAAAGGGAAGATGAAGTTCAATGTGTTTTTTCATCATCGCGCTGTTGTGCACTTAAAATTCTTGTCAAAAAGCCAGACAATAAATAAAGAATTTTGTCTCGGCATTATGCGGCGTTTTAGAGATCAAATTCTTCAAAAAATTCAGGGATTTTGTATCACGATAACTCACCATCTTACGAGGCTATCATTGTAAACAAATTTCTGATTAAAAATCCAACAAATGTAATCGAACAACCACCGCTGTCACTTGATGTGGCTCTGGCTGACTTCTTTCCTTGTACGAAACTTAAATTTCTATTTTAAGGCTCCCGTTCTCATTCGATGGGATCGATCGATAAAACGAAATTCTTGACGGGAACTGAAGTGTTTTCCGAATAATACATTTAAAAACTGCTTTTATGATTGGATTATTCGTTGGGGTTAAGTGTATTATGTTGGAAGGGGTCTACTTCAAAGGCGATGCATTAAATTTGAATAAGTTATAAATATTCAGATTTATGATTTACACTAAGTTGAAGGAAATAAAAGAAAATCTTTGTATCGCATCTAATCATAGAGACGAGTATTATTTTCCAGGATATATCTTGTCTACGTGTTTCTCTAATAAAGTGATTCCCACCAAACATTCATATAAATTCCCCTGAAGAATAGGAAAAATTCAATATTTTCAATTTTGTGTGGGAACAAATCGTATGCAATGTGCCATTTTGTAACATACTGAAACACAAAAATTTATTGCATACTTTTAGGTCTCATGTTACAACGAGAATTGTTATAAGTAATACTTTTAGCACTCGCATTTTCGAAACATAATTTGCATCTTTAGCCGTTTTAAAACCATCGCAAAATCAGAAAATTTTAAAATTGTAGCTTCACGGGGGATATTCAGAACGTCTGTTGTATCCATTGGAGAGATAGACGATACATAACATTTTCCATTCGTTTACTTTTTCAAAAAAATACATATTTTCTACTGAGAATAACAAAAAATCTAACATTTTCGATTTTTATATAGAATTCGTCATTTTAAAAAAAATGTTTCATCTACAAAATTTATTGCATACCTTTAGGCCTCAACTTGCAATGACTACTTGTAGGTTTTAAATCTTTTAAATTTAATCCTTATCTGTAAAAAGACGCTAAATTTAACGAAATAAGAAAATTCTTTATATCGCATCAAATTATAATTAAAATTTTTCATTTTGCATGACGACAGTCCAGCATTCAAATGTTCATCCTGCGCGCTTACGCACCCACAACATACAATCGTCGGGACGTTTGGCGCCATTTAGCTGCAAATAGAAAATAAAATATACTCTAATGTCTATAAAAGATGGTGGAAAATGATACAACATTTTAATATCAGTTTTACATTGTTAACTATTAATCTCTTATGTCAGGCTTTTGCCCGTAAAGCTTCAACTCCGTGGTACAGTTAGTGGATTGTCCATGACGACAGCACATCATCCACAGCATCAACATCATCAGCAGTAGTATTTCCCCATAATGTGCAAAGTCGACAGCGTCTTTGTCCTTGTTGTCACCAACGCAGCATCATCATCATCGTGGTCGTCATCATCAATGTCATTCTGAACAGCAACACCATTGCCAAGATGAATTTAACGCGCCCGAGATACGCTTGCTGCATGTAACCATCATTTGGAAAGGTTTCCACACTCTCCATCGCTCTATGACAACAATTTAAGAATTTAAACATTAAAAAAAGTGGAAGTAGAAAAGGAAAAAAGCAAAACTACATTATAATTTTTACTGCCATATGGCAATGTAATGATAATAAACTCCTAAAAATATACTATGGAAAAAAATTAGTTGAGTTTGCGGCGCTCGTGGCATAAGTGTGATAGAAAGAAATAAACTGAGAGAGAGACAGCGAGGTGGAGAGTAAGGGGTCGGGAGTGGAAGATGGCTACACTTCAGGCCTTCTTAGTTTGCCGATTGTTGCAGAGTCAAAGCAACAGTTTGCTGGCAAAATGAGCAACAGTCTAAAGATGACGGCATTGCTATGAAACTACGAGGGATAGATGGGAAATTAGGATTTGGTTGAAACTCAATGAAAGAAAGAACTTGATATTTTCGAAATTCCCATTAAAAAATCTGAATTTCGGAAAAAAATTTTGTTTCTCAATTGATTTATTTTGTGCTTCAAATGGATTTGATCTATTCTAAATTTCATATAAAGATTTGCTAATTTTAGTTGCCTTTTTAGAAATTCTATAGCGATGATCTTCTCTGGGTTTCAACTGGAAACTCTTGTTTTACTTCATATTTGCAAAATTCAATTAGAAATTCTAAATTTCGATTGATTCGTTCTTTATTCGAAATGGAAATTCAGTGTTCCTTGAATTTCGAAGAGAAAATCTATTTTCAAATTAGAATTTCTGAATTCCAATTGAGTAGTGTGATTTTCAATCGTTCCTTTCTGAACTTAAAGGAAATTTTTTAATGTTAACTGATTTTTAGTTAAACGTTCTAAAGTTCGATTGCATTTTGCTTGTTTCCAACAATAAATTCTAAATTGCAAATGATCTTTAACAAATTCTGTTTTTTTTTTCATCTTAAAGTTTCTAGATTTCAATTAGAAATTCCGAATTTGTAATATCAATTACATTTCTCTATTGCTTTATTCTACATATATATGTGAGGGAAACTTTGAACTGGCCTGTTCTGAATTGCAAACGAAAAAATTAATTTTAAATAGGAACTTCTGAATTTTAATTGATGTTTTTTGCATTTCTGATAGAAAATTCCGATTTTTGTTCGTTCTTTCAAAATTTCAAATGGAAATTCTGAATATCTAAAGGTCCTTGCCGACCTTCAATTGATGTTTTATAAATTTCTGTTGGAAATTCTGGTTATGTATTACAATTTTTTAAAATTCAATTGAAAATTCTGATTTTCAATTGATATTTTCTGAATTACATTTCTATGGGCTTTCTGTAGATTTTACCACTGAGGTTTGCAATGTTGTCTCACTCGGACCCAGTGTAATTTTCCTTATTTTGAATATTTGACAAGGTGAAAACTATGATTTTTTTGTTGTTTATGAATCGTCCCTTCTTGAACGACATTATATGTAGTTAACGAATGCCTTACTTTATTGTACAAAAGCTTCCTTTCCTAGTTAACCACCCTCGTTTCACAGCATTAATACTAAGAAATAGTGTTAGTCTGTGAATTGAGAAGAAAAACTGGCGTCAGTTTTTTTTTTCCTCTGTTTTACTTTCAAAGAGAAATGGAAAATTCAAAGAAATTAAGTCAGACTGAGGCGAACGCTAACTGCAGGACGAAGGACGAAATTGAATGTCATATGTATGTAGGAGTAATGATAGAGAATACGAAATGTTTGTGTGACTGTTTTGCTTATAAATATGTGTATATGTGTGTGTGTGCATAAGTTTCCCTATGCTTATATGTATATGTATGTATACTTATATGTATACGTTTCTGCATGGAAGTCCTTTAACAGTCAAGTGTTGCGTGTTTATAAGCTGAGTATCTCTCTGTTTTGCTCGACCAAGGAGGATAAGGGACATGTGCTAGCTGACGACACTTTGACGCGTGTACAGAATAAAAATTATACACTCCCTAAGATATACTACACCATGTACTGTGATATATATAGCTCACATACATGTGTGTATTAGCATGTATTGCTCCTATCACTAAACTCTCATTCGTACGCGCGTCAGGAAGGAAAATGCTCTTATAACTCTTTTTTTTCATCATCCTTATTCACATCACATTTGAAGACATTCCTTTAACACAGGAATGTGTACCATTAACACTTTATGTCTTTCACGGGCGGAGGAATGGGGAGGGACACAAATCGGGGTAAAAGGACGTTGAAGGGGAAAATGGTTTTGTGTGATGTGACTGACAGCCAAGGAAAGTCATATCCCACTCTCTTAGATTTTTCAGTTTTAAATATAATCGTTTATTATTGTTTTCTATGGCTTTATATTCGACATAGGAGAAATAGAACATCTTTAAGTTGTCCTCCAGCCTTAAAACTTTCAAATTGTATATATAAAGCGTATGTGAATAACTGTGATTTGAAAGCCACTAAAGGCAATTCAAAACGGCATATTGGACCTGTAGAACCAATGTTTTGTTGAGTGTCGTAAAAAAATATAAGAATTGGCATATGAGCAAAAATTCAACAAGTTTTTTGAGAAATCTATTTTAAAAAATATGAAACTGGGAGAGGTGAGCGAACTATAACAAGTCAATGTGATAATATGTTTGATTACAATTATGTCAGTATAAAGATCATGATTTGATTTTTTTTTCTCAGAATCATTTTTTCTATTGCGTCACAGATAAAGATTCCGCATTGAGAAACATTACCATCGCAAAAATGGTTGTCTCATAAAATTGGAATTTGGTCATCAAGAGAGAGAGAGAGAGAGAGACTTGTCATTTCTTGGCTAGTCCTTACTAACATCTGTCCTTACGCAAAGACTTTGAAAATCAAAGCTATCATTTATTTATAGACCCAAAGTGAATACAAGTGAATAATACTCCAATATTCTAGTACAATCTTTGCCCATTGAACCCAATAATTTGATTTTCTCAATTACGGATTCTCAATACCTGAGAAGGCTGCAGTAACAATGCGTAATTTTCATTTGACTTCATTTACTTTACCTGCATACAGGAGTAACACATGCTTCTGAATAATGAAGGCGTCTGTTTTAATTTCTATTATTGTTATTGGAATGAGAAAAATATATCCGAAATGTATCAGCAAAAGTAGTTACGCTTTTGTGAAACTCAAGACTAAGCTTCTGTCTTTTCTATTAAAAACTATATCGAACTTTTTTTTTATTCAACAAAACTCTATTGGATCGGAATGAAATGCCCAGTAAGTTAATTACGTATAACACAAATTGGTTGGTTTTTTTGTTTCAACCATTAATTTTAGATTTGCAGTGTTAATATATATTATTATACCTCTTTATGGCCTTTCGTTCCTTAATATTTTTTGGTCCTTAAAACACGTTTGGCTTTTAAAAATTTTAGTTTCTTTTCCCATTGAATTTCAAAGCTGTTCAGCTGGCAATTAAGTGTTGCCTCCTTAACTTATGCAACACTTTTTCGAAATTCAACAAAAACATGTAAACCGTCTCCAGAAATATTTTATGTCCTTAAAAAATAAATTAGTTTAGTTTAGTTTAGTTTTTTATTCCAATTTGTAAGATATTGCTGTGCCCATTTGCTATTAGAAGTCCATCATTTGGTGCCACAAAATTCGTTATTTTGATTAAACTTGTATGATTGTTAACAGAAATGTGTTATCTAAATGTGTACTCTCATAAAATTAATTTGGTGGGAGGTGGCGATAAAAAAAAAACTCATTTTGATTTTGCACCCTGAGCTTATGCTATACTTTTTAGATCGTAAGGGAAAAATGTTATAGTCTACTAATAAATAAAATTTTACACTTATTTAACCGCCTTGAAAATTTCTAAAGAAATTTTTGTCGTTTTTTATCTTATGAGAAATCGTTTACTTGATTTCACAAATTTCCCTGTATTCCGAAAAACGTAACACTACCTTACTTTGCATGCCAGTCGTCATTTGTTACTTGTTTTTCTCTATGATTTGGTGACTCCCCCGCCTTACTATCCCCCCTCTAAATTCACACGATATTTGTATGCGTGAGTGAGAGCATTTGTATACATTATGGCTTTAGTTAGTCTTTTTTCTATTGCATGTGTGTGTGTGTGTGTGTAGCATATCCTTAGGCTAGTCAAGGTAAAGCATATTGAATTTAAAAAGCAATTTGTAAACTAATACATTTTCACTTGGATAGGCAGCGGTGTTGTGTTGGCACTTTATTTGCCACATAAACAAGCTGTCATCATCAGGGATCCTACGCAGGCATACATACCAGTAAAGATGAACCCAAGTTTCCCCCAGGACAATTTGTAATAAAAATATAAAGTTTATAGCAACTTTTGTTAATACACTTAGCCGCAATAGTCGAACCGATATATGTATGTATACTTAGTTAGTGCAGAGGCGGCAAATTGGTTTACTGTTTTCTTGTGGTCTCACATCCTTTGAGACGATCCTGTTTGCTGGTTCAATCCTCAGTGGTTAAAGTCAAAGTCCATCTCCTCCGACATCATCATCATAATTTGCTTTCTTATTATCACCACTAGTACCATCAGGACCGTCAGCACCATCACGCTCTTGCTACAAATTAAATGAAGTGTACAATATTAATTTATCTTGTTTAGAAAAGGTTGCCGTCACTTACAAAGATATCTTTACATAAGTAAAGCATTTCTTTTTTTTCCACTCTGAAACAGAAAGAAGTATAAACGCACGGAATGTAATTAGTTTTTAATGAAAATAGATTTTACAGGCTATAGCAATTCAATCAATTCGTAATTAGTTGCAATATTATTATATCGCGTTCACATCTCCAGGGGAATTGTGTTTTATGATTTGAATTTGCAATTCCAATTTATGTTTTTGATTTCTTGTGGGGAGTTTCAAGTCTCTAAAGCATCATGTTTTAGTCCTTTAAGTAAATTAAATATTAAATAGCCTTAAGGTATGCCGCGAAAT
>JAHXMU010000133.1:1697011-1736692 GCA_019455685.1 Philornis downsi | reverse complement strand
TTTCTATACGAAAAGTGTCTGTGACGACACTTTTCTATACGAAAAGTCTTTGACAATTTTCGTTGTGAAAAATGTTATTGAATCACTTTTTGCTCCCGTACTTGTTGTCCTAGTCCTCACCTAGACTTTAACCTTACACCAGTCGCTGTTTCTCTGCAGTACCCGTATTCAAATTCTTCACTTTGACACGTTTATAGTGCATCAAACTTGTGTGGCAAAGAAACGTTCAAAAATGTTCTGGTAATCAAATTTCAAAACGTGATTGAAATTTTAACAATAGAAAATGAAAATAGAATACGGTCGCTAATGGATAAACACGCAAATATCATTTAATTTGAAAATTATAGCTTTTAGTTGATAGTGACGCTCAGTGATGGACTACTTTAAATGGCGTTAAGACTGCAGTCTGTCCCTCCCTCTATTGGTCTGGCCTTCTCAGTGCTGTCTCAAAAGTTCATCAGATATGAAAAGCGATTTGGATTCGTTCCAGCTGCATTCATTACTACAACTGCAGTTTGTCTGCTTTATAGTTGACATACTTTTGATTTTTGTCGCTCTATAATGAATTTAAATTGTATATAATTTCATGCGAAATACAAAGAATAAATTATAATTTACCATTATGGGAGAAAAAAATTGTGGGGTGATCTTCAGATATAAATTATATTGGTTAAATTGATAATATTTGTTACTGCAGGAGAGTGGAGAACTGGGGAAAGTTGTATTGGATTCGGTTTTTTTATAACAATAGTGTTAGTTGCTAACTGTTGGTGTTATCGACCATCATGCTGATATAGATCTGTCGAACATATCCCACCATGGAGTGTGTTTGTTAGTTATTTATTTGTGTATGTTAGTTATATGATGCTCATTGCACGCCCCCTACAGTGCATATGTTTCACTATTTTATGAGTTTGCGCTTATATAAGATATAGCCAAAGAAAATCTATTATTTTTCCAATGGATGACTTCTGTAATCTGTATCTCGCTTTGTATAAGTCCTGTAGGTTACGCTAGATAGCAGTAGAAATATTCGATTTTGTACTCAGTTTTGTGATTGCTTCACTCTCAGTATCATTTGAGAGCATACCAACAAAGATGGACACCTTCGATAAAGGCAAAAACGCAAGGCAGGCGGCTGAAAATGTAAATAGTGTTTATGGTCATGATACTATTACAGCAAATCGCTCGCAATTTTGGCTTCGCCGCTCGCGTTCCTTCTACGATCTAGAAGGCCAATTATAGGAAATATCGATAAAACTACTCGAAAAAGATAAAACGGCGCTCTATGTATGAATTCAAAAAGGGTTGACACAGAACAACCTCATGGACCTAATTTTCATCTGCGAATCGCTGCTGACTCGCAACATAATCGACCCATTTTTGATTTTGGTGAAACGTAGGTCACTTACGATAACGTGAAGAGAAAACGATCGTGGTTGAATTTTGATGAACCGACGCAAACGGTAGCCAAGTCAGAATTGACCATCAGGAAGGTTTTTCCGCGTGTCTGGTAGGGCTGGCTGGAAATCATCTACTATAAATTGTTCTTCTATGGCTTAACTGTTAATTTGAAGCCGTACTACCAACGGATCGGTCGTTAGAAGGAAACAATCGGTCTCTTAGCAGCTTTGACAAATAAGAGAGAAACTGTGTTCCATCAAGAAAACTCGAGTCCACACACATCGATAGTGACTGGCCAAAAAAAAAAAGAGAAGCTTCTGAAAGTCAAGGCTCCATATTCTGTTTTTGCCAATAATAATACTGAGGGTTTCTAAAATTGGCAATTGAACACTATCCTTTTAGAAAACCAGTCATATCTTAATCACTAAACGACAGAAGCCCTTTTTTAAAGGCTGATTTGTTCATTTTATAGACTCCTTAAACAATGTAGCATATCGTAACATATTAATGAGTAGAATATAATATGAATACATGTCAATTTAAATTGTGATTAAATTTTTTGATAGGCGCAAAAACAAAAATAACTACTGATTAATGTAAAGCATTTAGTCGGACAGCTTTTCTGTGTAGTCTTGTTTCATATTTACGTGAAATGATTTCCTAAAAATAAACGGCAAGCATTGTTTCAAAGGACTCAAATAAAAAGTAGTTAATTTTTTATATATTTTTCATACATATTTTTTTATGTATCATTTTTGTATATTATATATTTTTTATATATTTTTTTATATATTGTTTTATACATATTTTTGTTTTAATTTTTTGTATATTTTTTTATATTTTTTTTATATATATTTTTTTTATATATTTTTTATTATATATTTTTTATATTTTTTTATTATAAATATTTTTTATATATTTTTTATGTTTTTTTTTACATATTTTTTATATATTTTTATATATGTATATTTTTTTCTACGTCTTTTTTATATATTTTTTGTATATTTTTTCATATATTTTTTATATATATTTTTATATATATTTTATATATTTTTATATATTCTTTTTTCTATATATTTTTTTTATATATTTTTTAATATTTTGTTTAAATATTTATTTATATATTTTTTTCTATGTATTTTTTATATATTTTTTGTATATTTTTTATATATTGTTATATATTTTTTATATTTTTTTATATATTTTTCTATACATATATATTTTTTTATATTTTTTTATATATTTTTTATATGTATATTTTTTATATATTTGTTTCTACATTTTTCAATATATTTTTTATATTTTCATTTTATATAAATATTTTTTATTTATTTATTTAATTTTTTTTGTTTATTGTTTTAATGAAAACTGAAAGCTTAAGGCATCCATTTCATTTGTAAGGCGCTACATTGAATGATTGTTTACCTTTCTGACCAATTCTTTTGGTGTATTTATCTTGTCACACTATTCTCCCTTCCTTGTTTTGCTTTCATTCATTCGCAAACATATGATTTTATAAAAATAAAAAAAAAGTATATATAACATAAGCGAAAAATTTCCAAATATATTCATACATATCGCTTGGTGGAGCTATAACATGCATAACTTCAATCCATATTTATGCTGATAAAAAAAAACAAATTTTTGTATTGGATGAAGTAAAAATAATTCATACTCTAAATGGCGGCTACAGCGTCGTCCTCACAAAATCCACGTTCAACAACGCCACAGCAGCACTACACATGTCTAAGGAGTTGAAAAGGAAAACTGAAATCCTACGAAATTGACTACGTAGCCACAAACCCTCCCTCCATAGCTCTTTAGCCTATAATGCATCTATTGATGACCTAAATGAGAATATATGAGTGGAGTATGTGTAGTGAACGCACGAGTGCAAAACTCCCAGTGGCTGACAGCAAAGTGGTTGTGTGAGAAGACTTCGAATATCCTTATGATGCCAATAGTGTTTGTGTGCTCGCGCGAATCTATATATTCGGTATTTTCACACATGTGTGGGGATAAGCTTGCTTTATATACAATCGGTCGATTCCAAATACACGTTTGTATTAAAAGCAAATCTATAAAATGTTATTTATTTCATTATATTATTGAATTAATATTACATTATGTTGCCGAGGTAACTATGTGTTTATTGAAACAGCAGCGGAAACTATGAACCCACATCTGGTTGCAGCATTAATAGTTCCAAAGCCAACAATTGGTTATGGAACAACACCTCGGTTTCTGCTGCTTTCACTTGCATTTTACATTCACACAAAAGGTTGCAGCACACAAGTCTCAAGTGTGTAATAAAGTTATACATTCATGGAATTTATACAACTTTATGTATTTCTTTATATATTCATAAATTTAAATTTCTATAAATATTAAAATAAATAGCAACAAGCAAGAACGATTTGGTTGGCGGAAGTTTTTGTTCAAATGAGATCTAATGTTAAACGGAAGGATATGATAATATGCTGATTAATTAATTATTACTGGTCGATGATTTCATGAAAAGTGATAATTAATGTTGCTAAGGAAAATGAGAACTAAATAATTTGTTCTGCTTATAAAAATTTGAATGCATCTTTTAAATCCATATAAGAATTTCCTTTTCCAAATCTAATGGTTAGTAGTTTTTCTTTTGAAACCTTTATCAATGCTATCAATAAAAAATACCTCCAATCCTTGAATTGTAGTATTAAAACTTACTGAGAAAGTCGCCCCATTTACTAAATAGGTTTCCTAAGTATTTTTAAAGTGATCTTAAGCTTGGCTTTAATTAAAACATTTAGCTGCACAAATTTTGATTTATGCCTGCCCCATATTTGGTCTTCCGACCTGGAAAGGAACAAATTTATGGTTACCTCTAAAGTTGGAAATGCCACAAAGGGGCTTAATCATGCAAAATCACTTTCTCATAAATATCTCTGAGATAATTTTTTTTTTCTTTTGTTAAATGTTTGTAAGTACGTTTTTTCTCATTTTAATTAAACTAAACTTTTTCCTTTGAAGTCCTTGTAGATTTTACCGAATAAAAATTCCTCCGCCTCCGATTGCGGCATCTCTGAGAGATGAGAGCTCAAAATTTAAAGCTGCATAAATTGAGTTGCTTACCTCCATTTCCCAGATTTCCTAAACACTCTTCTACTAATGCTGAAAACAGTTTTATGCCAAACATTTGATTATACACATTTCTATACTAAATCTTACCTTTATCGGTTCTTATTAAGCCTAGCAACAGCAATTAAGAGAACAAATTAGTCTCCGCCGTTTTACAAGAAATTGCCATATTGTGGTGCTGGACATCTGGAACGCAATAATAGTTATTGATTTTGTATCATCACTGCACATATTTTTTGTCATATACCGAAACTTTACTTTACTTCTATAATAAGAAAAAAATTTAATATGACGAGGCTGCTTTAAGTAGGTTCAAAAACGGTGAGATTGATATCGAAGACAGGGAACGCAGCGAAACCCCGAAAGTGGGCGAAGACGCGGAACTGGAATCGCTACTTTACTGATGGATGGTTTGTGGTAAATGCCAGAAAACCCTAAAATTACTTGGTTCAACAAGTAATTTGTTATCATCTAAAATCGTTGGGAGTGCTTCAAAAGGAAGAAATTTTAAAATTGGAAAAATTTGACTGTACGATACTACTTATCAAGCGTGAAGGAATGTCAAAAACTACTTTTAGTGGCGATCAGATCATTGGGTTACAGATGAGTGTTTTTAATTGGTATAAGCTGAGTGACCCGTATTATATTAGAATATTAATTCAGGCAGTCACAAAACTATAAAAATAGTTTCTTAAATACGAATCCAATCGCAACTATACAACGCGTAATACTGATTATTAAAGCCATGTACTGGAAAAATTTATATGATCACTAATTATTTATATTTCATCTTTGTGCAGAGCTTTGACGAAGTTCTCAAAAAGGCCCAGCGGCGGAAGAAGAACGTCAGTTGGTTAAAGATGTTACGGGCTGACTGCTAGTAGCACTAGGAATGACTGGTAATGGATTACTTGGTGGAGTTGAACTGGTTTGGAAACCGATGGGACATTCACCTAAGTAATGTTTTTTCGATATATCACATTGAATCCAGCAACTTTTGTTAAATAGAAATAACAATCGATGTGTGGTGGTTACTTGACTCTCTCCAAATCACTGGAATTGAAAAAACGAAATAGATCTTCCTGCCATTTGACCACTTGTATAAAACAGTTCTGCAACTATTGCAAAACATTGTCGGTGTCCACGGTTTGTTCAAGTTTCTGACAACAAAACCAAAATAATGTAAATATGTATATTTTAATGATTCTGATATTGCATATCCTTTTTCCCCACCAGTATTCCCCACACACAAAGCAAAAATATATTTTTTCCAAATTTGTAGAGCAGTGTAATTTTTCTACAGATGCCTCTGATATTTCTAAGAGTTCAAAGTTAACTAACACTTTATTTCATTTCCTAATTTATAGTCTTTGATTTACGTACATTTCAACAAATTTCTTCTTCGCATCGCTAGAATATTGTCCATATACTTAAAGCGTTATTGTTGAATCTCAAATTTATTATGTAGCTAATCATTTGCTTATATTTCTGACATAGTACAGTTGCTATACGATAGGCGGCGTGAACGTCATTTCGATTGCAGTGGAAGACATATAATATCGTAGCCACAAAGTGAAGTTGCCTTATTGCTGTGCCTCTTTCGATTTGCACGGTTATTATACAATGGATGGCGTTCATGTTATCTGAGTAAATATGATACACTATGTATGCATTCCAAAATACTTTCTTTTTTTCTGCTAATATCTCTGATATTCAAAAGTATATTATGGTTACGATGGATAATGTGGCCATAATTAACTTACATTTCTAGTGCATTACAGTAGTGCAATGGGCGGCGCCAAAATCATTTTAATAATCATGAATAATTTATATCTCATATATGATTATAAATGAAACCTTTCTTAAATAAAATAATGAAATAAAGAATTCTTCTGGAACCATCCTCATTCAAATTTAAGTTCTGAATCTTGCTTAAAGGTCGTTTGAGGTATATCAACTTAACAATTGCATACATTGCGAGGCGAGTTTAAAAATTTTTTACCGCACTTATTTCTATAATTCAATTTAATTTTTTTCTATATTTTCCTGTCAGATTTCTAATTAAACATGAAAAGAATTTCGATGATGAAAAAAATTACATTCGACTTTTGCACCCACTAACACATTTAACCTTGCATTCATTGGTCACCAACCCATTTACAATTAAATCTTGCTTGCTTGCTATTGTCCAACTATCGACATCTCTGACTACTTGCACATTGGCTTAATTGAATATCTCATTGTCAATTTCCAATTTTCATATTTTTCATGGCGGGAACAGAAACAAGAGACTGCAGCAGCTATCTGGATTCAATAGACAACATGAGTGATGTGTTGCGATACACACTCAACGAAAGAGAAATGTCAAACATATACCACAAATGTCAATTAACTGAAATAAATCTATTGGGTCTTGCTTTTTGGGATGATGCAGGTTGCAGTATATTTCAGTTCTCCAATGAAAAACTTGTATTTAAAAATGGAACGATTTTCCAATCAATAGAAAAGAATAGCTCTGCCATAAAACTACAATTTTTTATTATCTATCCAGATTTCTTGCATCATCTTCAAAGTATCAGCTTTCCTATATAATACACTTTAAGGGGGAAAAAGAACAAAAAATGTATCCCCTAAACGAGATATGAGTTTCTCAAATGGAATGAGCTTACAGAAATTCTGCTTTTAGACTCACTCAATGGGACTTGCAGTCCCAATACCAAAAGTCAATTTGAAAATTATTTACTAGATTACTTGACAGCTCAAAGTGTTCGTCAGACACATCAAAGTGACCGCCACTCAAATAAGTAGTTTCATCGGGAGTTGATCGCACTATTATATGAATTATGATTTCCGACCACCTATGCCAAGGATTAATCGAATTGGCCAAACATTTTCCAAACGCACTTTTCGGAAAAGATTTCAGTTCTTTCCGCAAATTCTCGTTTATGTCTTGTATTGATTGAAAATGCGAAGCTCGAAGTGGTTATCTTGAGTTTTGGAAAGTGAAAAATATTAGTCGAAGCCGGTGGTTGCATAATTTTCGTTGAGATTTTCACCAGAATGCTGTTCACAGCGATGACCGTGCAAGACAGTGCATTATCGTGGTGTAAAATCAGTGAGCCTATTTTTCGCAAATATGTCCATTTTCGACGAATTTGCTCTCTCAAACGCCATATAATGCCCAGATAATATTCTTTATTCATCGTCTGATCTTTTGGCAACGATTCCGAGTGCTTACCACCGCGATATTCAAAGAAAACAGTCAAAACTACCTTAGAATAGCTTTTGATCTACTTTGTCGTTGTTGTTTTTCTGTAGCGGCTCAGTTGGAAGCAAATTACGAAGCTTGTTGATTTGTTTCAGCCTCAAGCTAATCATCAGTCATAATGCATTTTATTAATCTGTGGCCGGAATTGACTTATTCTAAAAACGGTTGCCTCGAAGTGGTAATTTAAGTTGTGGAAAAAGAAAAAATCTGCCGAAGCCATTTCTGGTGGACGCGATCGATGTTTGTATGGTCTGCAATTCGTTCACAATGATAGCTTTCTGAGGTAGAGCGTCGTCGCGACCCAGAATTTATGGATGTTCTCTTCACAAATCTGCCCTATTCATTGAATTTGCTTTCTCCAACACTGTTTAACGTCCAAATAATATTCTTCGTTTATTGTTTAACCTTCTGGCAAGAATTCCATGTGCACAGCACTGCCATAGTCTAAGGAAATAATACCTTTACTTTTGACCAACTTTGAAAGTCGCCATTTCGAACCTTGTTGTCGCCTAGTTTGAATATCAAACTTATCAACCCATGTCCCTGCATCAATTACTCTACGTTTTATTAATGTCGTGACCGGAATTCACTCGTTCTGTAGAGTCTTCAGCGATATTTACTCAATTAAGATTTTCCAAAAAAAAAAAAATTCTGGTCTTTCGGAAGTATTTGATCTGTGTAATGCTTTTCATTCAGAAACAACAATGTAAAGTGGTACGAATTGACTCGTAAAAAAAGTTAGCAGAAAGTGCGGATCTGCCACCAAATCCTGATCGCTTTTGAATATGTTGTACTACCCATGAGCACCTATTTTTCATATGCTCTGTTCACCGTAAGCTTTTTGCAACATTTCAAGGATATACGAAATTTAATTTACAATGCAAAATTTGAAATAGATTCTTTTTTCGATATTTCTATCCATTACAAAAATCGCAAAACATATTTCAATCAAGCACGTCAAATTATGTGAGTGCCAGATCGTGCCCAAATTTCCAGTCATAGCGATAAAAAGAATTTCGAAATCGCTTTTGGGTGGACTTTTTAATAGTCAATTCCAAGCACCCTTTTGGCAGAATGTACAATATACATTTTAACTCTTCATTCAGTAGGTTTGGTTGTGGTTATGGTTTCCATAGTAGTTCAATTAATGAACGATAGATGGCTGCCAGGTTAATTAGTTAAGTCTAATTTATGCATTAACTATAAACTAGTGTGTGGTGTAAAGCATTCATTACAGCATAGTATATTCCAATACTATGCACAGTATTACATTATTTGAGTCAAAATATTGGCTTTTACATTCATGATTTGTGAAAACGTTTCATCATCCCACTCTGACCACTCTATTGATTGCAATATATTTTTAATTAAATTTATTTTATGTTTGTATATGAAAATCGAAAATAGCAATAATAACGCTGGGATTATAAAGTTGCTAATGCTGATGCTGCTGGTGAAATCAGTAGTGGTCAAACACACACACACACACACACACACACACACACACAGACTTAAGAAACAATGAATTTTTATATTCAAAGGAGTTTTGCACTACCGGGAACAACAACTTTGTTTGTTTCGAAGTAACTAACTGATTGTTTTTAAAATTGATATAATTGAAAAATATTTTATAAAACCGTTAACCACCTCTTTTAAAAGGAAAAGAAAAAGCATGAATACAATTTAAAAATGAGCTCTCCCTTCGCTTTTCAAGACTTCCATAGGCGGCAGTACATCCCCTAACACTACGACGTCTCCATTTCCTCTTTACCATGGGAAAGGCAATGCCCATGATGGAGTATTAATTAATAACGTTTACTTTTATTTTTGCTATCACAGTACAATTTATAAATATAATAAGCCTTATAAATATTACTGAAAAACAAATTATCGATCGAGTGATTCCAATTATCACCAAAATATTTTTTTCAAACTACTGGTACTCATACGAGTATATACCTATATATACAAGTATATATATATATGTATACGTATGAGTACCAGTAGTTTGAAAAAAAAATATATATATATGTGTACATATATATATATATATATATATATATATTCACTTACATCTGCACGAACAAGAACAGTTAATGGCTTTCAAAAATTCGCTCGCAATCACTCCACTGTGCTCAGTTTTACCCCAGTACTCGTCTCGCAAACTTCATCGCTCTTTGCATATATCCTTTTTCCCCCGTATCGTTGTCGACGGCTGTTGAACATAAACTAATAGATAAAGCTATTGTGAAAGCGTCGTAGTCGCATGTTGTACTTGTCGAGTGCTTCGATGTAACGGACCAAAAAAACAAACAAAAAGAACACGTTAACATTGTTTGAAGTGATTTCCGTTAGAGACAACATACCGGGAACGGTGGTGATGATGTTGCCGACACTAACTCATCCGCACGTTATCTGGTACAAGTCATCTCCTCAAAACCCTCATAATCACCAACTAAAATCATTATGATATTTATCCTGAATATCCAGTGGAAACGGTGGATTATTATCCTCCCTGAGACATTAAAGCTGGCACATCGCACTGAAGTACCAGCAAGCAAAACAAAAGAAAGAGTTTAACTCCATCAACTTGATGCAACATTTAATCATTAAATTGTTCATGTAAACGGAGTAAAATAGTGTTTTATGTGGATTGATGTTTTTTGCTCTGGCACTTTGACTGCTCCATCCATACCGTTACTGCAGCATGCATCGATTCAATTGTTAGTTTGTGTCCCCGCGGCCTTTCTTAGGTAACTGCAGTTGGGCAGGCAGCCATCGCAGTTCTTAATACCATCAGAAATGTTGCCTTCTGCCCCAGTGGAACTATCAAGCCATCGTTCATTCTCCCAGAGCCTGGCAACTTTATGTTCTTATAAAATGACTGATTTTTTTCTTCTTCATTTTCCTCACTAGCACTTGACTCTCCAACAATGTTGGTCGATATCACCGTCATTGCAGCGATTTTTCCCCTCCGTCGTTTCTTCCGGTTGGTCCGTTGTAAAATTGAAACAAAACATGAATTGAAGAAATAAAAAAAGAAGTACAATAACGGAATGATTGTTTAAAATACCACTTAAAATGCCAACCCTGTTCGAGAGTATAGATGTACTTTAACAGTTTTTCTATTAGTACTTCTTTTATGCGGAAATCATTGATTTACACGTTACCTCAGTTAAGGTCAAAGAGTTGCCATGTTGGAAATATATATGTCAGGCAAAACCAAAATTTCCTGATAATTAGATGTACAGTAATTACCATAATCAGTCCATAGGTGCCGTCATGATTCAGCTACATACTTTTTCGTTAGTCTTAAAAAGCCTACTAAGCTAACGCGGCACCCCATTTCATTTCATTTCATATAACACTTATTCTTAGAAGTAATATTGCAACGATTTCAACAACATTTTGTTTTTGAATCTGAATAAATTAGAGTTTGGGCATATTAAACTGTTACATAATGAAAACTTTACAATGACATTGGAGAGTCTGGATATTTCTGAAACTTTTGGCATATATAACACTGTTGCTTTACTGACCCACCGACCTTTCGCTGTCTAAACCTAGTGATGAAATTTCAAAACACGCTATGAGAGACAAATTATTCCACCGCCCAGAATAAAGAGACAAAGAAAGAATCATTTAATTGTAAGGATACGTTCATTTTACGTTTAGGAGGTAAAATAGCAAAAGCGATGTAATTGTCCACAAAACAACGCTTACATTTATTTTCATACATCCCAATTTCAGCGTGGAATATCATTAAGAGTTTTCTTCTTGCATTTCTCTGATATGTAAAGAGTCTTTCGATGTTGTTCGAAATCGTAACATTTGCTGCTCTGTTCACGGTATTCGTGATAAGGTTTTTCATTTTGTGATACTTGTGAATAGCATCATGACTAGCAGAATGGGGACGAAGTGTCTGAAAGATGACTACTCCAGAAACCACTCCAGGATAGTCAAATAATATCCAGCCAAAATGTTCATCTCTATCGAATGGGCCTTATAGAAACGTACACGTAACACACAGATTCATAAACATTGTGTACACAGTTCTTCCTCTTGTGGCGTAGTTTGGAAGGAGAGCCAGTTAGCACTCCCCTAGACAAGGATGGATTCACATAAATGGCCGGAATAGGCACACATCTAAAATATTGCCAGATGTTAGGTTCGTTGGAAGAATTCCTGACTTTGGTTTTAACCTCTTTCTTAGTTTCTTGCTGACAGGACATGGGCCACTCAATTCCTTTCGGCATAAGAGATCCCCGTGCGATCGCGAGTCGTGCAATTGTGGCGAGTTGTGGTGATTGAGTCACATTTTTGCAGGAATTGACTAAATATCGATCGAATACATTGCGTAGAATCATCCAGATTTGTTGATTAATTTTGTAAACTTCCCCTTTGCAATATTCTCACAAGAATAAGAAAAATCAGACCCATCAAAGTCAAAAAACCCGGGAGGCCCAAGCAAAGTGAAATTTCTTGGAAGTCGCTTATTGGGGGAATTTTTACTGCAATTCTGCCATGATACCCTTTAACATCTTGGTAACAATATTCATCAAACGCACTGTGCTCTGCATGTTATTAGTTTTCTATTGCTTCCATACATTTTGGGTTCTAAAGTAATTCTTGGCAAGGCGATAAGTTAAAAATTTATCCGCAAATTCTCAACCAGATCCTCTCGATTTTGTTCATGTTTTTAAATACGAATATTATTGGTTAAATTGTCCATATTTTGGAATGAATCGCCGAATGTAATTTTATACACTGTTCTGTTCTGTGTACATTAAATTGTTTAACAATTTGTGCCAGAGTCCAATTATATCCTTTTCCGGAAGATTTTAGCTTGCTGATTCCAAATCTGAAATCCGAATCCTTTCATCGGTAATGTCTTTTAACAAAATTTTGTAAAATTTAAGAGAAATTGCAATTCTTTCAAGATATCTGCAACACTTTTTAAATAATTGTGTTATTCGCTAAAGCGACCAAGGATTTCTTTAACATGATTTCAACACCCTAACTATGGATTTTGTATAAGTAATGTTTTATATTTCTACAGGGGCCACTACAAATTTGTTCTTGAAATTTGTCATAAGTTGTAGTAGTAGCAGATATCCTTTCAAAATTTTTAATGAAATTTTTATTTGGTTTGAAATGAAATTTTACACCACTTGGTAAAATATTTTTTTCTTTTCAGCTCCTCTACTAACCGAGTGTATTTAGTTTTCTTTATACCCAAAATCTGTGTAAATTTATAGATCCTTTTTTAATCCGTTTCCAACTTCATCCCACATTTGTCATAAAATGGGACAATAATTTTCTCCAAACATATACATGAACATTATATCGACATTGATATCAACCAACAACCCTGTCACTCTTCTTGACCGGTTTTCATTCGCGTAGTCCCAGCATTCTCATGGCACTCTTTCTCTAACATACGAGTATTCCCATAGGAGGATGATCATGTCCAGTGTGGACGGTTAAAGTCTATTTTATAGAAACTCATTTAATAGAAATGAGGTGTTCTCGCTGCCTGAGTTGCATACAAAATGTTTTAAACAGAAATCAATAGATTTTAAGTGTTGCTGCAACATTTACGTGTTGTTTGCGTTGTCGCAATAATGGTGCAGCTTGTGTATAACCATGACGATCAACCCATCCAACCGCCGACCATCATCTCAATCCAACGGCCACAGGCCATACTAAAAAAGGTGCTACATTGACGATTATAGCCACACTTTGTGGTGATTTTTATTTACCTGGAACGAATGAATCGCTGCAGCTAAAGCAACAGCAACAGCACTAATGCAAATGCTTCTCCGGTTGCATGGACTCTGGTGGATGTTATGATACCACCTCTCATTGGCGGTAATGACGATGGCGATGGCGGTGCTGGTTGGTGGTGATGGTAGCCTTACAAAGTAAATGACCATAAAATTGTGGCATTTTAGTTCGGGAGATCTTACGACTAAGCGATTGTAATGGTTAACCAGCACATGAAATATCAATCCAATTGGAAGGGTTGAAGGAGATAAGGAATCTAAATGGAAACTATAGGAGTCTTCAAGGAATTCAAGACATTTTAAGAAAATGTTACTCAAGTTAAGGAACTGTAGGCTTCCTATCCTCTATATGTCTTCATGAAATTCAAATCGAATTATTTTACTAAAGGATTATGCATCATTAAAACGTACTTATATTATATATATATATATATATATATATAATTTTTTTTTTTTTTTTAATTTTAAATTTTTTTACGGAATCTGTTGTAGGTTTTTCTTGGAAATCGTAAATTTCCTAATGGATTCACATTTCACTGGGTTTCTAAAGTATAGAATATTTCTGGGAAAATTTTAGTTTTTTTGAAAAAATTCTGAATTTTGTCGCATTTGTAGCCTTTATTAAGGAATCATAGGTTTCTTTAAGCACAGAGAGATTTTCTCATGGATACCTTTAAAGGATCATTGTGAATTTCTTTAGAGAATAGCAGATGTCGTCTTCCCTTTCATTCCCTTTGCTGAATTCTTTACGAAACTATATATTTATTTATTTAGTTTTATTTTAAGAATCGTGAATTTTTTTAAAATCGTAGATTTTTTGGAAAATTGTCGATTTCTTTAAAAAAAAAATGTGAATTCATTTAGGCACTACCTTTTTAATAATTCTGTAATTTACATTAGAAACGATTGAAAAATTTTTTGACGAATCACAAATTTTTTCGTTTATCGTAGAAATATTATTGTATTATACTCGTATATATATAATACATATTATATTATTACGTTGTTATTTTTCTTTACAATTTCTGAAATCTTACCTTTCTTTAAGGAGTCGTACATTTCCTTAATTTCTTGTAGTAGTCGTCATTGATATCTTGAAGAAATCATAAGACTTTTTGAGGAATTGTAGGGTTTTTATGGAATTTTGTGCGTTTTTTTATCTGTTTTTTATCTCTTTCCTAAGGAATCGTTGATTTCTTCAAGGAATCTTCGATTTCTTGTAGGGATCGTTGATTTCTTTCAAAGATTTCTTTAAAGAGTTGTCGATTTCTTTAATGAATAAATATAACGAAAATGTTATAGATTTCTTTAAGGAATCGTTAATCTCTTATAGGAAACTTAGATTTCTTGCAGCAGTCGAAGATTTCTTTCAAAGATGTCTTTAAAGAGTCATCGGTTTGTTTAGTGAATGGTACATATCTTTAAAAAGTTATAGATTTCTTTAAGACATCGTACATTTCTTAATGCAATTGGGGATTTCCTTAAGGAATTCTAGATTTCTTTTAGGAATCATAGATTTCTTTAAGCCATCGTACATTTCTTCAAAAGTCATCGATTTCTTTAAGGAATTGTAAATTTCTTAATGGAATTGGGGATTTCCGTAAGGAATCGTAGATTTTTTTTAGAAGTTATAGATTTCTTTAAGACTTTGTACTTTTCTTTAAGGAACTAAAGTTTTCTTACAGAAGTCGTCGATTTCTTAGAGGCACTGTGGATCTCCTTAAGGAATCGTATATTTCTGTAAGGAATTGTAGATTTCTCTGAGGAATCGTAGATTTCTCTAAAGAATCGTAGATTTCTCTATGGATTCGTAGATTTCTTCAATAAATCATAGATTTCTCTAAGGAATCGTAGATTTCTCTAAGGAATCGTAGATTTCTCTAAGGAATCGTATATTTCTCTAAGGAATCGTAGATTTCTCTAAGGAATCGTAGATTTCTCTAAGGAATCATAGATTTCTCTAAGGAATCGTAGATTTCTTTAAGGAATCGTAGATTTCTTCAAGAAATCATAGACTTCTCTGAGGAATCGTAGACTTCTCTAAGGAATCATAGACTTCTCTAAGGAATCGTAGATTTCCCTAAGAAATCGTAGATTTCCCTAAGAAATCGTAGATTTCTCTAAGGAATCGTAGATTTCTCTAAGGAATCGTAGATTTCTCTAAGAAATCGTAGATTTCTCTAAGGAATCGTAGATTTCTCTAAGGAATCGTATATTTCTCTAAGGAATCGTAGATTTCTCTAAGGAGTTCGTAGATTTCTCTAAGGAATCGTAGATTTCTCGGAGGAATCGTAGATTTCTCGGAGGAACTGCCGGCTTTTAAGGAATTATGGATTTGCTTAAGAATTTATAGATGTCTTTAAGGAATTATAGATTTATTTAACGAATTGCAAATTTCTTAAGAGAATCGTAGTTCTCTTCAGAAAATTTGTAGATTTCTTTACGGAATTATGGATTTGTTTAAGGAACTGTAGACTTCTTAAAGGAATTTTAGACTTCTTAAAAGAATCGTAGATTTCTTAAAAATGTCGTGGAGTTCTTAAGGAAGTCTTAGGCTTCTTATGAAAATCGCAGATTTTTTTTAAGGAAATCGTAGATGTCATATATCGGTTGTAGATTTCTTAAATGGATGACCGATTTTTTTAAAAATCTTTTTGGAACAGTGGCACGAAGAGTTTTCAATTGATATTAGATTCGTTTCCATGCCACAAATGGTTAAAAAAAATTGAAATCCAATGGAATTCTCTTGTATTCGCCAAGCTATCCGCAGCCGTGTTTCCAACTTTGCCTTAGATTTTAGTTTTATTAAAAGGTTTTAAATAGAATTGGAATTATTGCCAGAAAAAAAGTTAGACTTTATTGACAGAAAATTTGTATTTCCGTTCCCACCTCCCGCTTAGCGCATACATAATGGGAAAAACACACACACATTTACCATGTGGTTTCTTAAATATTGAGAAGAGTGGCTGCTTTATAACCAACACAATTATCGCGCAATGACATTTAACTAGTAATAAGATAGGTCATGTTAGCATCCATTCCTTTAGCCTTATCTGGACCTTTTCTGTTGACGTGGCCAACCGCCTGAATGGTTTCAACACTAGTGGTTACAGCCATCCAACCGTCCATCATCCGGCCATTTGAATCTCGTGTGTGTGTTGTTTTGTATGCTTTTTTTTTAATCGCGCTTCCACAGCAAATTTCGTCTCAGCTGCCTATGAACTCTCTACATAAGACGCTTGATGGTTATAATGACCATTAATGTGAAAAGCAGCAGCTGTAATAGCAACAACAACGACATATTACTGTTGTTAACAAATAAACCATTATGTTTGGTGTAAATCGTTGCTGTTGTGTTTGGAGTTTGCTAAAGAATTATGAGGTAAACTTTTACATAGCCATAATAGAGTCACGGCGAAGCGGGAGGAGCAAACAAACAAACCAAAATTGGTACTACCATAACTGAGCCACCGACATCCTCTATTTTAAGTGGCACATCCAGTGTGTGAGCGCACATGTGTGCGTACTTACCAACAACAATACCATCACCATCAACTCCACCACCACGACCAAGATTAACAATTGCTGCAGCCAGTTAATGCTGTTCATTGGTGTTGGCTTCATTCTCAAGCCAAGCTTTAAGTATTTAGAATCATGCTTTTCTGTTCTGGCTTTGTGGCCTTTCTTTTTTGCTTAAATGATCGTGATATCGCCGTCGTCGTTACCGGCACCGTCGCCGCCACCGTCGCCGCTACCATCGTCGTAGCCGTATTCTCGTAAGTAGCGCGCGGTGAATGAACTCAAAGTAGTTTAACTGGAAAGTAGTAGAGAAAAATGTGGCCGCGCTCTGCTGTTGTTGTCGTTGTCTTGAATATTTTAATTCGCCTTGTTGTTGTTTGGTAGGGGGGAGGGGGTTTAAACCGTGGCTTAAATGAACAAAAGGAACAGCAGCATCAAAAAAAAAAAAAAAAAAAAAAAAAAAAAAAAAAAAAACCAAAAGCACAAACAAAACAAACATTGTTAATGTTGTTCTTTTTATTACTACTATTATTATTATTTGTTTTATTATTGTTGTATTTGACTTAAATTTCGTTGGTGTGAGTTTCTTTTATAGGAATGAGAGTAAATTCTTTTTCTCTTTTTTCTTTTTATATTTGAAAGAATTACTAAAATTTCTCTTTTTAAAACTACATGTTTTCTTTCCAGAAGGTGAGGTTTTTTCTTTTAGAGGTTTTCGTGGAACTTTATGTTTTTCGGCAGAATTAAGGTGTCATTCCCCTTTTCGAGTTTTCATCATATCTTGGCATTTGTTGTTGCTGCTGAGTTTCAGCTTTTGTTTACAAATTTTTGAGGGAAAAAATTTAATATTTCTTGCTGGTTATTCAATGGTTGTTATTATAGTCTTTGCCTTTTTTGTCTCCCCAAATGAAGAAAAATTATGGCTAATTTGAAGCCTGAAGCAGCTACTAAATTGTTGATTTGTAAAGGGCTGGCATTTCAGTTTGTTTGGAAAAAGTTGAGGTAATCTAAATAGCTGGATTATAGAATAAACTTCATTAACATTCCAGAAAGTAAATAATATGAACAAAATATGACTTCTCATTTTCCAGTCGGAAATTTTTAGAATCTATTTCTATTTCTATTTTATTCTTTTTCTATTCTAATAAAGATATCCGCCATTTCATATAACTTATATGTGACACTCAATAAGGAAACGTCTGACGTACCAGGTATCTTTTGCACAAATGTGTTTCATGATCTTTTAAAACTATTAAGTGATGTCTGTTTGTCTGACATGATGTTTAGTAGACACGATATCTGCCGTAAATCGTTATGAAACTATGGAAAACTTGGAACAGCCTGATATAGTCGGGGATTATAACTAAGCCATATCGAATTGTCCCTTCTGGTGCCTCACATACAAATTGTCCATTTTTTTCGCATTCAAGTTTCCTATTCGTTGACTGCAGCGACTAAAATTTGTATCCATTGCATTGCCAGATATAGTTTGAAAAATAATCGAAAAATTAATCACACTCCTCTTTTCGTATATTTCATACAATTCCCAGTTTTATCACAAATATATTGTTTAGTAATATATTGTAATAGTAGATGGCTTTAGTAATCTCTATCTCGCCTTATGTAAGTGCGATCGTTCTACGCTAGATGGTGTTAGAAAGATACGATTTCGTACTTAAAAAAAATTTCTCAGGTAGTTTTGTAATTATTTGACTCATTCGTGCTCGAGCGCGCATCAAAGCTGAACACTAGCAAAAAGAAAATACGCCGCATATTTTGCCGTTTTTCTTCGATAAAGGCGCGGAAGCAGGCCAGATCGCGGAAAATGTGAATAGCGTTTATAGTCCTGATCCGTTACAAACGCACAAATGCAATTTTGCTTTCATCGATTCCGCTCCCGTAATTTTGATGTCACATAGTCATTACGCTCTGGAAGACAAATTGTCGAAAATATCAATAAAATAATGGAAATCGTTAAATCTGACCGTTATGTAGGAGCTCTTTTGATTGCGTAGGATCTGGACATTACCCAAAAAACCGTTTGGAACCATTTGAATAAAGCTGGATACACCAATAAGCTCGATGTATGGGCGCCAATGCACGGGATAAATGCAAAGAAAACCTTATGAACCGAATTTCCAACTGCGAATTGTTGCTGGATCGCAACAAAATTCGCTCATTTCTGAGACGGATAAGTAACTGGTGATGAAAAGTTCTCCGTTTGGTAGGAATGGCAGGCAATCATCTACTCCCTTACAGCCAAACTCTGGATCGCAACAAAATTGACCCATTTCTGAACGGATGGTGACTGCTAATGAAAAGTGGATTACTGAAACAATGAGTCGATCGTCAGGATTGACGGTAAGAAAGGTTTTGCTGCCTATTTGGTAGGATTGGCAGGGAATCAGCTACTATGAGATGCTTCCCTATGGGCAAACTCTTAATACGGACTTGTGCTGCCAGCAATTGGATTGTCTGGAGAAAGCAATCGGATCACCACGTTGTTGAACAAATTTATTAAAAGAAGACCATTTGGTTTAGCACTTATATAGGCGAATGTTTTGCTGCAGGACCTATTTCGCTCCCTTGCGAAACCATCTGACATATTTGTCAAGTTAGTAACGAGACATATATTTTAATCGATTCGGAAAACCCGTTTTAGAAGCCTGGTTTTTAAACAGACAAAGAATACTATATGGACCTTACGCGGCTTTTAAGAGATGAAATTCATCGAAAAAAAAACAGATTTGTCGAACAACAAACTCACGGATTTTGATTCACGATAATGCCACATCTCACAAGATAATTACTGTGAACGGATTTCTGGCCAAGGGCTCAACAAATATAATTGAAAAGCCACCGTATTTACCTAAGACGAATTCGGCTGACTTTTTCCCTTTTCCACAACTCAAGTTACTAGTTCGAGGTCGCCGTTTTCAATCAATAGAAAACATGAAAGAGAATTCATGGCGAGAACAGAAGTCTTTCCCACAAAATGTATTTGAAAAATGTTTTGTTGACTAAATTATTCGTTGGCATAAGTGAATTATTACGGAGCGATCCTAATTTGAAGGTGCTGTAATAAATTCGAATTAATTATAAATATTTCGTGTTTTATTGTCCAATTTCGGGTATTTTTTCGACACAATGTATAATATATAACGTATATAATATACCAAATAAAAATTAATAAACAAATTTGTAATTTTATTAACTTAGTTCTTAGTTTACCCAATTAAACAGCTTCTTCTAACCTTTACCAAGAGCAGACAGATATTCGATGGCTTTACCAGGCAACGCTTGAAAAACTCTATTGAGGATTCATTTCTGGTTATACTCAAGTGTATAACAATCCGAGAACTTGAAACAGACTATTTTCCCCATTACATTAACTAAAAAATTTACGGCTGAACTGACCATAATCACGATTTTTTTTATTTGTATGTAAATTTATGTTTTTTTTTCTACATTTCTTATTATTTTTCTATTGTTTTTATAAATCTTTGTTCCCTTTTGTAAATTTGTAAATAACCAATTGTGTTTTTATTCCTTTCCAGGTACGTTTGTTTTCAATTACCAAAATAAAAAGAGCAAATATTTTAATATTTGGTAAGTCTTTTATCATGGAATTTGTCTGACTGTATCAAAACGTTAGTATATGGAATGGAAAAGGACATAACCTTTAGTTGTTAATCATTTAATTTAATCTATTTATATATACATATATATAAACTCGAACAATTTTTCGCACATTTCGGACGGTATCTCGGCGATAATTTGACTGACAAATGTTGGTTTTCAAACGCTCCAACGTTTGGGGATTAAAAGCCTAAATCGGTCGTGTTGGGCGGTGTGTGGCACTGTCTTGTTGGAACCATATATCGTCCAGTTTATAATCTTTTCAATAGCAGGTCGAAAAAAGCCAATTATCATACGGCCATAGTGCTCTGAACTGAAATTCGGATTGTCCGCCATACTTTCACTAACAGAAGTGATATTTGCGGCAGTGCGTTTATTGCAATGATGCACAGGCCTGACCACATATGCAACGCTTCCAGTCTCATTAAATTTCTTTATAATCTTTTCAAACCTTTGCACAGTAGGTCGATTATGACGACCATAACCACCATAAATCACCATTTTTGTAGTAAGTTTTGACTATTTCTATGGCGTTCTTCGGTTGTTAAACGATCCATATTCTCAAATGGCAAACGTTTTACTAAATACATAACATTTCAGATGGCAGTTGTTTAACAGCTGATGATAGTCTTGTCAGATTTTTTTTTTTTGAACCATTTAGAGGCGTTACGTAATCTTCTAGAAATCACTATAACTTGTGAATTTTATCGAATTTTGGACTATTGATTGCATTCGTATATGTGTCAAAATAAGCACAACATAATAGCGAATAAACTCGTTTTTGTCCTAAGTGGACTTAAGTCGTGTTTCCTTATGAACACAGATGTGTGTATGCACACACAAAACCTGATTATAGCTGTGAAAAACGACGGAATTTATCCTTTTGGAGATAAAGAACGTTTTTTTTTTAATCGCTATTATGGAAATTTGTTACAGCGTTTGAAATGCACGGATTTTTGAAATGGCGCTTAGACGTCAACGTGTGTCTTAGTCACATTAACATTGATAATGAAAAAAGAGTACCTATTTTTATTATACACGTATTTAAAAAACCTTTTTTTGAAAAATTGCAATAACCTGTGAGTTCCTCGAATTCTGAAATGCGGATTTGACGAAAATGTGCGTTAAAATAACTGTAGTAATAACAATGAATAAACTTGACTTGGTCTTAACTCCACTTAAGTCGTTTTTCCGCGTGCCCACAGATATTGTATATTTAACAGGAAATAAATTCTTGCAAAGAATTCTTTCGTTGTTTTGATGATCGCTTAAGTTGTAATCTAAAAGTATTAGCGCAAATTAGCAGCTATTATGTAAATTATGTCGACAATTTTCGAACATTCTTAAGAACTATATATTGGATAAAACTTTGCTTTTTTTTTAGTTTAGTGTTAGAACAATTAAAATACAAATTAAATAATACATAATTTGTTTTTGGGGGCTACAAACACCAATAACAATAATAATAATAATAATAATAACACTAATATTTATTTTTGGTTCGGTCAAAAGAAATTTATAAATTTCGCTACAAAGTCGATTGTGGTCATCTGTTGGATTATAGCAACAGAACCAACGCAAATCTCGCAATAGCCTACAAACGCTAAGATTCACAATTTTCCAGCTAACAACAATTTTCTTTAACCTCAGCTTATTGAGATTAGGCGAAATGATGGCTCAAACCTTTATCTGCACCATTATCGTGATCATTATCTTTTTTTCTGTTTTGTTTTGTATTCTTCTCTCCTCTTAGCTTTTCCCATCCCATTAACTTTGGTGTCTCTATCGTCTTAGCTGTCTAAACCCCGTTCGCGTTCTTGGACAATCTCGGCATTATCTGTCAGTTGAATCTCACGATTATTGCAAGAAGTCATGTTATGGAAACGGGTTCGCAATTTTCATTGCTTCGTCGTTCATTGGATTTCCTTGTATTCTTTTCGTTGCATTTTCCTATTAACCGTTACTCGGGTTAGCTTTGGCAGCGTGTTGTTGTTTTGTTGGCAATCTAGCGAAAGAAGACAAGAAAATTCTCAACTGTAAATAATCATAACCATAAATTAGATGTGCAGATTTTTGTATTTCTTGTTTTTTGTTTTTTTTTTATCGAATTATATTTTCTTTTCTTTGTGATGCGCTGCTGACTTTTAGTTTTATATGAAACTGCAAGCGAGGTTCCGACTCACCTTCCAAGTATTCTTTCTTGGCTGAAGGGGAGGGAAAATCATAACAGATGTACGATTATGTTCATAAGAATCATATAATTTTCTTAGTTCATATTATCAACGCTTAGGTTTCCGTGCACAATTTGCCATAGAACAGTGGGCTTGGAAGCGGGAAAACGCGCTAAATACTTTCAAGGATAGAAAATTAAATTCCGAATTCCTTCTTTCCAATTTTCTGTTAACCAAAGACGAGCCCAAAATGTTTTGAGGTATTCTTTTTTTATAACTTTGAGCGGAGGACGATGGCAATTTAACTCGTTATAGCGGGTTATCCATATTTCGGTTTCAAAAGTAAAGTTAAATAAAATACACAGAAAACTATGATTTCGATAAAACCTTTATCTCATTATAATGTTTGGATATTGTCAGTTAATTTTCGTAGTTTTGAACCACTTTTTTGCACATTTCGGGCGGTGTATCAGCAATAACTTGACTGACGAATGTTGGTTTTCAAATGCTCGAACGTTTGGGGATTATCAGCGTAAACATGGTCTTTGATGTAGTCCCACAGAAAAAACTCTAACGGCTTCAAATCGCATGATCTTGGTGACCAATTGACGTCGCCGAAAACGTGAAGTTACGCTTTCTGGAAATTTCTCTTGCAATAAAGTCACAATGGGTCGTGTTGTGTGGCTTGTGGCAACGTCTTGTTGAAACCACATGTTGGTTGGCTATAACGCTCTGAATTGAAATTCAGGTAATCCGAATTTCCAGACTTTCATTACCAGAAGCCATATTTGCGGCAGTGCGTACATTGCAATAACAGGCCTTAGCACACCTGTAACGCTTCCAGTCTCTTCAAATTTCTCTATAATCTTGCCAATTTCTTGCACAGTAGATCGATTATGACCTTGCCAGACCGTCGGTTAGCAGGTGTAGTTGTTACACGAGGTCTTACACTTTTATGAACGGTTTGGATGTTTCCATTGTTAGCTATGCGACAAACCGACTCTTTTTGAGAAAATCAATTTTCAAATTCACTTAAAACGCCTGCATTTAATTTGTTTCCAGCCATTTTCCTCAAAAATTTGTAAAGCGAAGTGAATCTTTCTTACTCCGAACTAAAACTGCTTTAACAAAACAATAAACATGCATTTTGTGATAAAATGCCAATACGTAAATCATAATAATGATTAAAAGCAATGTGATTACCGTTATGTCCTAGCATTTGTTAGTGTTATTACATAGTCAAAAATAAGAGAAAGGGGAGTTGCACTCAATTTCTGCCATCTGTAGCCATTTGGTTTTCATATTGTTGTAAAGAAATGGAATTGTTTTTGTTTTTTTTTTTCTTGACTAACAAAAATAACGAGTGAAGTTAAGAAAACAACAAAAAGTTTTCATAAATGAGTAACATGCCATCTCGGTTGCAAATGTTTTGACCACTACTGTATATCGATAACATATTTATTATTTATTAATATTTGTGTCCGTACGAAGCTTGTTGTTGTCTAAGGCTGATTTAAAAATTTTGGAAATTTCGAAATATATAACAAATTTTTATAATATGGATTTTTTCAATTCTTGCCAATTCAAGGCAATAAATTCCGTTTTAAATCGGGGTTTCTTTGTAAGTGCATGCATAAAGCTGAGCTCATGAAAAAAAAATTGATGACTTGGAGTCATTAAATCGTTGAACACGACAGTTGATGACATTTTTTTTTCATATATTTCTAAAGTTATAACAAAAAAAAAAAAAAAAAAAAAAAAAAAAAAAAAAAAAAAAAAAAAAAACTTTAATTCAAAACCTTAATTTCCGATTTAAAGCTTTTTCTCTATAATCCCGTAAATAATGTTGACCCAATGAATAAAAAAAAATTGAAGACATTAATTGTCAAATCGACGAACATAACAATCGATGACAATTTTCCATAAATTTTATAATAATATATAATTTTATATAATATCTATACATATATATATATAAAACAATTGCAGTTCGTTAGTCTCGCTAAAGCTCGAGAATTTGGCTCATTTTGGTTTTAAATTATTGGTAGAGTATTCCGGAAGGTTTAAAAGATTTTATTTGAAGTGATAGATGGCGTTGGAGATGAGATTTTTGCAATTAATTTTTTTTTACCACAAAACAACGTTTGCCGGGTCAGCTAGTATAATATATAAATTTCATAAAATTTATTTCTCTGGCAGTAGAAATTGGTAAACCATTTTCTGGATTTTTCTTTTAAAATTAACTGTGAAAGCGCACCCATTTCTATATATTAGTTTAGTTCCAAATTGTACTGTTTAGGTATTTCATGGAAACAATACTTTTGGTTAAAATCTCTCTAGCTTAACCCACCGTAGCCTCAATTTTCTGCCACACTACACTTTATGAACTTTGCAAACTCAACTTAAACACTCCACACACCGCCCCAGTATTCATTTTTTTCGGTATTTTCCTATGGTCATCGTACATTGTGGCCTATTACCGTTTGATTTTGTTGTTTTTTTGGCCTTTCTTCTACTTGTTCTTGTGCGTCATGCGCTTTGGGGCCAATTTCGCTGTAACAACCTCAATCTCTTAGCTATAAAATGCTAGTCCAGCTCTAAAGCTCAAGACAAATACTATATGGACGCTCTAGCACACACAATGAATTGACTCTGTTGTAAGCTTTGCTTTATATTTGATATCTTATGGTTTGTATCTCATATGTTGTGGGCCGATGATGTTGGTTGGCCGGCTGCTTGGTTAGTTGGCCGGTTGCTTGGCTGTTTGGCCTAAACGTCACGCTAAGATTTTACAAATTGTTTACATTGTTCACTCACGAGCGACCACATGTTTGTTCTTTTCTTCAGTACGTTTTTGGCATTTTGCGCTACAAATGTGGAAGTGCGGACGAAACAAGTCATGCTAAATAATTTGTACAATATTGGTTATTGACCATATTAGTTAGCCCAGAGTTCATTATCGTCCACAGAAACACAGCGTCATTGCATTTATCGTCATCGGTATTTGAGTGTGGTGAGAAGGGGGAAAGAAGGCCCAACAAGTAGTATCACACATCATACCACATTATTCTGTGAAAATCCGATCCACCGTCATCCACCATCACCAGCCAGCACCAGGGAAACAACAGGCATTACAGCGTTCTCTGTAACATGGTCATGTGTGCAGTGTAGAGGATATCGGATGCAATGGGCTTTTTTGTTCTACCATCATGTTTGTTTGTAACGTCGCACAGTGACAGAGAACTACTATTGATTTGAACAATTTTTATATATGTATATTAGGAGGGCGGTCCCCAAACTAGCCGACCTAGCAAAGAAGACCCAAAAGAGTTTGGAAAAGTTTTTGTTTATTTTTCAACATAATCTCCTTTTGGCTCGATACACTTTTTCCCTGTTTATAGTTAGAACTGTCAAACTCCTTAAAATAGTCATCAACCGCAGACTTCACCTCTTCATTGTTGGGCACTGTTTTACCATCGAGCCATTTTCTCAAGTTTGGCTATAGAAAATAGTTCGAGAGGGATAAATCTGGTGAATATGGAGCGTGATGAAGCAATTCGAACTTTAATGCATTAATTTTAGCCACCGTAATAGTGGATGTGAGAAATGGAGTGTTGACTTGATAAACTAACGCTTTCTTTTTCGCCTAATGCGGCGGCACCTAAACGCTGCATTTTTGGCAAATCTTTTACCATCGTGCAATTTTATCATGTTTGGAAATAGAAAATATCTTGAGGCCATCGCAATAGTGAATGTGTGACCTGTCTTCACTTTCTTTTTCGCCAAATGCGGCCTATTTTTCATAATTCCATCGCCTAAATGCTGCAATAAATTAGCATAATATTCACCGTTGGTGGTTTTTTCCTTTTGGAAGGTAATCAATGAAAATAATCGAATGGGCATTTCAAAAAACAGATGTCATTACCTTGCCTGCAGATGGAACCGTTTTCGCCTTCTTTGAACACAATTCTCCTATTCCAGTCCACTGTTTTGGCTGTTTATTTGTCTCAGGTGTGAAGTGGTGGACCCATGTCTCATCCATGGTTATAAATTGATACAAAAATTCGGCTTTATTGCGGTGAAAGATCGCCAAACACTCTACTGAAACATCTTAACGACGCTGTTTTTGCTCTATTGCAAGTAAGCAAGCGCAGCACCCATCTTGCGTACAGTTTTCTCATCTTCAAATAATCGATCAATATACGATGTACAGTACTTTTTGAAATGTCAATCATTATAATCGTTTATATCCTTGAGACATACGTTTTTGCTTAGCCGCGATATCAAACTTTCGCATATTTCAAAATTTATAACAAATACCCATAATGGGATTTTTCGAAAAACTCATAATGTTTAAAAACGATAAAAAGAGACCCATACATTTCCTATAAAATGCCCTTCCGCCTTGGTTAAAGCTAAACGTTTTGTGTACTGGCATATCATTTTGATACTATCCAATGCAATGGAAATGCAGTCTTTGAAATTTTTACTAAGTTCCTGAAATGTTAATAAGAGAAAGAGTTCGCAACCTCCTACCATCATCGTTTTATGAAGCGTTCATAGATCTAAAAAAAAAAACTTTTTGATATAATGAAACTGCTTCCGCCCAATAGTACCATTTTAAAGCACTGTTACGCCAACATATACTCTCTCCCCCCCATTTTTCCCCGTGTCCGACCATTTACAACATATTGAATTGTGTTTTGTTTTATTGGGAATTTCTATGATTCTCTTTACAGATTTTGTGGTGAATCTCACAAATGCGGGTATTTTGTGGTACGAAAAACTCTTAGTTTATGATTTCTATTTACGAAAATCTGGGATTTTATTTAGAAATTTAATAACATTTCAAGCCATTGTATAGTACATTCTATTACTGTGGCATTAAACAGTAAATTAAGTTTATTTATCTAACAATGATTGATGAGATTTCTTGTGCGTGTTTGTTGGGATTTTGGAAATCCATATGAAATGGGGTCACTGACATGTCATAATGTAGTACATAATTAAGCCCACATATTAATGGTGATATCGCATAAGATGCATGAGAAAGAAATATGGAAAATTAAGCTTCAATAAAGCACACTGGAGAGAAAACACAAATACACTGCCATCTATAGTCGTTTGTTGTAAAAGGTATAGGGGGGATGGATCAATGTTTTTTTAGATGAACACATTCCTACGGGCTCTAGACTCTACTCCTTGGGCTGATATCATAGAGGAAAAACATATATTAAGAAACGAACTCGTTCACCTAAGATTTATATTATTCCTGAAAACACGCAATGGATTTATTGTACAGCACATTGCCATTGATTTCATACGACTGACTAACAGTAAATAGCATGGACATGAACCGAAATGCCATTAAACTCTATCAAACGAGAAATATTTGAACCTACTTGAACCTACTATTCGAACATTTTATATTTTGGATCTCAAAATGAGTCTGACCATTTACAATTAAAGTTATTTATATATGGGTCTGTTCCAAATGAAAATTTGTTGACTTTTTTTTTAAATGAAAGCAATTAAAAATAATAATGAAAATAATAATAGTAAATATAGTACATATAAATATAGTAATTTATGAGTCTGTACCATATGATTTTTTTTATAATTTTCAAATGACAATTTTGTCACTTTTTTAATTTTAAACGAATTTGCAAACAGTTTTAAATTTTGAAAACGTTTAAAAACGAAAGCAATCAAAAACAATAGTAGTGAATATCATATAATATAAAAAAAATAATAGTAAATATAACAACAATAATAAAAATAAAATAATAAGTAATAGTAAAGTTAAAATATTTTATGAAAAAGTGAACTGTTTGACCAAAGAAAATGATTTTGAAAAATAATTTTGTTAAAAAAAAGATTTTTTGGGAAATAATAATATTTTTGTTAAAAACAGGATTATCAAACAATTTTTCTTTGTTTATTTTTTTTTTTTTTTTGAAATGAATTCATTTAAAGAAACATATTTTTTGCAAAAAAAAGCAAAATGAAGAATACAATTTTTTATTAACATCAAAATCGAATTTAACGGAATAAAGAAAAATGTAAAAATTTTGGTATTTTTTTTTTGTAAAATAATTTTTTACTTTTTAGATTCACATATAATTTTTAAAAGTTAAATTTTCTCTAAAATTTTTTTTTTAATTGATGATAAGAAAACTATGACGAGTGAGGACGAGAAGGAGAGAAATGCATTTTTTGTTGAAAATTATATATTTTTAATTTAATTTTAGATTTAATTGTTGGGTAAATCATTTTAAATAGGGAAACAAAAACTAAATTTAACTTTCATTTGGGAAAAGAATATGCAGCATTTTGAAAGAATAAATATTTGAATAATATATAGAAATAATAATAAATAAATAAATAATAGAAACAATTGAAAAAAAAAAGAAATTAAGAAAATAAATTTTACGGTTTTTTCAGAAATCACATCACATACGAAAAAAAATATTTTTTTTTAATTTTCTCTAAACATTTTTTTTAATCGATGATAAGAAAACTATAACGAGTGAGGACGAGAGGGAGAGAAATGTATTTTTTGTTGAAAATTATATATTTTTAAATTAATTTAAAAATTTAATTGTTTGGTAAATCATTTTAAATAGGGAAACAAAAACTAACTTTAACTTTCATTTGGGAAAAGAAAATGCAGCATTTTGAAAGAACAAACAATTGAATGAATAGTATAAAAATAATTAAAGAAAAAGAAATTAAGAAAATAAATTTGACGGTTTTTTTCAGAAATCACATCACATACGAAAAGAAATATGTATATCTAATAACTCGCTCTCATCTTCTGAATCTTCAGCACCTCTCATGTGCTGAACCTTTAGCCTCCATATTCTCTCTAATTCATTTGAACTGCCGTCAGCTTTTGTTACAAAAAAGATCAACACACTTAATCTGATGTCGATTTTCTTATAGAAAATTGAAATTCTTTAGAAAAAAAAACTATTCCAATTGGACTCAGTTCTATTTCCAACTTAGCATATTTGGTCTCATCAAATTTAAACTAGGCATCAAGTAAATTAAGTTGCAGTTAAAGAAAATAAAAGAACTCACAATCGTTTTAAAATCATCCATGTATGTTCCTCCCATCGTCCACATTAACTAGAAATTATTCTTAAATCTAAATAAGATTTTCTTCCCATAACTACTGATGGGACAAAGAAAAATCTCACCACCTCACCCAAAGAACCTCAACAAAATCTAACCACTGAATCATGTCTCTTTTCTATTAAAAACCGCCACAAGGTGGCAGACGAAAACGGAAAGAAAACAAAAGACGGACAGAAAAAAAAAAAAAAAAAAATACGGAAAAATGCAAGCAACCTGTTAACTGGAGATTCGAAAAACTTATAACAACAGCAACACCACCAACAGAAGATAACACACAAAGTGGAGAAGGAAACAAAACATTGGAACATTTAATAGATTTTCCTTTAATAGCATTCAACATGCAAACAACCAGGGGGTGATAAAAGAAACTAAAAAGAGAGAATGAGAGAGAGGGCGTAAGAGAAAATAGTATAACGAGCATGTGCATCAAATTAAGAGCATGAAATGGAGACTTGCTAAATGAATAGATTGTATTATGTTCTTATCATTAAGAGTGTGAATGAATACAGAATTAAAAGAGCAGAGATTTATTATTGTGGTATCCAAAAAGTCTCCACTTTATAATGAACGGCTCTTATATATGTGAGGTAAATAGTGAGCTCCACGGATAAAGTTGCCGCTACTAGATATTGTTGTATTCTTGAATCTGATAAAAGAATGCTAAGATAAATTATGCTAAAAAGTCAGCAATTAAAAAATGAGCTCATTCTTAAGGTAGTAGTTATTTATTAGCTTTTGTAACCAGATATAGATATTGCTGTATACTAGAACCTGGTAAAAGAATGCTTAGTTAAATTATGCTAAAAAGTTAGTAACTAAAAAATTCTCAAGGTAATAGTTATTTATTAGCTTTTGTAATTTTTTCAAGGAGAATGTTTTAAAATATGTACATTTTGAGTAAAGAAATGGATTAAGAAATCGATTTAATGCCACTAAAATATAGTTTTTTATTTATAATTTACTTCAAGATAGATTTTTTATTACTTCCCCACAATCCGCCGTGCATTTCGAATGATTTAAGTCGATTAGGCGATGTCCGCCTTTCTGACAGACAAGATGCCTACTAGAAATTTATGTAAAACTTTTTGAAATTTGGCACATACTAATATTTTCCCATATCGTAGTCGCGGATCATAGTTTGGCTATATCGGCGCACTGCCTTTGATCCGTTGCATTAAATTGCCCAATTTTCTGAAATTGAATTTTTCCCTGAGACTTCTAATTCACATACAGCAGCAATGTAAATTAACCTTTCTAAGTCAACTCCTTGCGTTACTTAATAGAGCTCGACAAATTGGCCTGTTTTACAAAAAATTAATCTTTATTTTGTAATTTCTAATTAGTAAGCTATAATATAAAAAAGAAGAATTCTATTGTACTGATTTTTAATACTTGGAAAATTTAGAAGAAAAATTAATCAAGTAAGCACTCCCCTTCCGGTATATCACATGCAAGTAGCTGGTTTAAGTCTTCGATATGTTGCAAGCAGATGCATTAAATTCAGTAGAATTTCATGGACTTTGCATACATGAAAACCGATTTATCGAAATTCAATCTTTTCGTTGTAATCTCTAATTCCTAAAGTACAGTAACGTACATTTTTTGCCAAATGCATTACGTTCCAATGCCTGTAAAATACAGAATACCTCCCATACAAATAATCCAACTCAATTTAGTCCATGTATTTCTACGTTTATGCCTTTCGTTCGATTGTACTAAATTCAGTGCAATTTAGCACTTATCTGACGTTTAGTAAACTTAGTTCTGTGAATGAAAGTGGACTGCATTGCGACGCCGTTAAAATATCGCTCATAAAAATTAATTGATTTAGCAAAAATCTCCGGTGTCCCACAGTTTATAAGCTGATGATTTCAGTACGTCATAATTGTGCTTCATTTATTGCGCTGTCATTCGATTTTTTATTAGAAGTTTAAGGTTTATAAAGTCTTTTCAGCACCCACAATGTTTCCAACGCACGCAATAAAGTTTTATCATTTTCACGTGCTGCTCAAAGGTGTAATTCAGCATGATGATTTGGCATCAGTCGATGAATAATGTTGCGGCAGCTTTACATATACAGAAACTCACGTCAAAAACGTTTCATTACTTCTAAAACATTGATAACCAAAATCAACTTAGAAAAACTGTCCAGCTAAAAACCAGCCTTAACTGAGACCATCTTAAACATCCTAAATACATAATGCGTCGTCTTCCTGGGTGGTTTCTGAATTTAATGTAACAAAAACTTAAAAACATTTTCAGTTTGAAAAGTTCTTCTGATCTCACAGCTAATGTGTCACAAAAAAAGTGTTAAAAACATAAAAAAAAATTTCTGGCAACAGAAACACTAAAGTAAAATATTCGGAAAAGTGGCAACTCTGACTGCACAAGCAACAGTTTTGTTTTGCTTAGCATAGTGTAGGAGAGAGAGACAGAGCAAACGCGGGTATCACACGCAGAGAGCCCAGTTTCAATGTTTTGTTGTGATTTTTTTTCTGAGTGACTAGGATTCATTCAGGAGAGGGTGTGTCTTTCAGTGTGATAATTGATAGAATGGTATATGAAAAGAGAGAGAGACACGAAAATAATAGTTTTTCCCACAGTTGAGTGATGAAAAGTTCTATTGTTATTTCGTTGCATAAAGAGTTTCTTTTACGAGAGTTCCGTTGTTATAACTAATAAGTACTCCCTTAGTTTTCCTATACTCTTGAAGTTGAGAGAACAATTTACCAAACTGTTTATTTAGAGCTCGCTCCCCATTCGTTTACACGTTCGTGGTTTTCGCTGTAGTCGCTGTCGTTGTCGTTGTTGTTGCTTGGCTTGTTTTATTAGTCTTCTGTGCGTTTTTCGTACATCTTTGATGGGCTACGATTTCAGTTCGCGATGGAACTTTGAACATTACGGTTCATGGGAAATTTATTTGTTTATATCTTGCAAAGAAAAAAAAAATATTTTGATAAATTCTCGTTATAAATGCTAAATAGTTCGCACGTTCTAAAAGAAGTTTCAAGTGTTCTAATAAGCGTTCTAACAGCGTAAACATACAATAATTGAAAAAAATTATTAAAATCATACATTTGTCTATATAAAAAAAAGTCTAAAACAAAAGCGGTTAAATAAATCAAAAGAAATTTTGAATATATTCACTACACTTAAAAAGTTTTCATTATTTCTGTCAGAAATTTAGAAAAAAACAAAAAAATGAAACAAAATTGTGCCTAAATTGAAAAATTGTATTAAATTGAGAAAAAAAATTAAAAGGTTTGAGAAAATTAGCAATATATTAAGTTTTCCTAAAAGCCTAAAAGCCTAAAAGCGCACAGCACTTACAACAAGTTTAATGAGCCTAAATGTATACTCCATAACGATATAATTGCGTACTATTATGACAACAAATGCTGTAGACGACGTGTGATTTAAAACAGATAACCTTAAAGTTTGTTTTTCTTAAAATGTATCAAAATCCTGCAGAAGCGTGATTTAAACCGTCTTAAGGAGATAATCATAAAATCCGTTTTACTTAAAGTCTACCAAAATCCTTTGTGACAAACAAGTCGTGCCTAAAAGTATGCTTGAAGTTTTTCAGATTTTTTGTTGTTTGCTTGAAAACTTATGAGTTAATTTGTACATTAATTGTTAACCTCCTAAGCGTTTGTTCAAGCTGCAATGCCTATAACAAATTGAAGTCTAAAGCGCCTAAAAATATTCCCTGTTTGTCGAGATAACTTTCAACAGGTATTTGATTACATAAACATTTAAACTTCAAAAAAGAACGTCGAACTAATCAACTTAAAAATATATCAAAGGAAATCCAGAACATAATCAAAAAATTCAAATACTTTTGTTATCTTCAAATGTCTAAAAGCATGCACCCTTGTTGGTAGGATTTTCAACAGGTTTATTTCACAAAAAGACGATATGCCACGTATTTAAAATGGTGACAATCTTTTGATCTCTTCAAACATCTGAAAGTATATCCTATTGTTAAGAGAATTTTCAACATTTTCCTAATCATTTAAATCTTAACTAAAGTTTACCTAACCGGATTCGATTAAATAAAAAAAGGTTTCCACGCGCCGTGTTAAAGAATTCAATATAACTATAAATCTCATGAAAAATATGGTTTTACGTTCTACTAACTTACCAAAGTTTTCCATTGAAATCTTCATTTAACTTGAAACTTCCAAGTCAATATTTTTATAAAACGGGTTCGACGGTACTGTAATTTAAACTCGTAATATTTTGCTATCTTAACTTTGTATTTTAATTGCAAATTTTGATAAGGCAAGTTTGCTTTTGAGACGGGGCATTATAAGTAAATAAAGTTAAACTGGTGTTAAACCGTAGTTTAAAATTTAGTTACATTATCTAAAGTAAAGAATGAAATTCAATTTAAGAAAATTATCATTATAAAAATAAATAATTTTAAACAAATTTTGTCAAAAAAATCAAAATTTTCATTACAAAAATATGTAAATGGGAAAGTATGTCATAAAATCATAATTCCTCAATAAAACTAGTATTTCGGAATACCGATAATTTGTTGCATAAATCGTGTTTAAACTGTGTTTTTATAAACCGTAACCAGTGCGTCATCTAAAGGTTTCAAAAAAGTGAAAGGAAGCAAAATTGTAGCAAATATAAATTGTTTAATTCTAATCTAAAAATAATCACAGAGTGGAAATATCTTCGAATTTATAAAACGGAATTATATCATTATAATAAAGTTAACCCGCTTGTGAATAATATAAAAATTGCATACTTTAGATTTTGTACATCAAAAATATTTTTCTAAATAGTGATATTTTCAAACTACAACGTGTCCATCTGTCGGCCAGTTTTAGTACTAGTGAAAATTATCAGTAAAAGCGAAAAAAAAATAGGCGAACATTTTTTTCTGCCTTTCCGTTGTTTAAATTTTAATTAAAATTCCTGTGTTTGTTATTTGGACGAACGTGCTCGAAAGCGATTTCAAAGGATTTCACAATTCACATTTCGCCTGTGGGTAATGCGATGTGTGCGTGTGTTTGTTTGTGCCAGAGTGTGTGTGAATGTGAATAAGCTGGATATTGCGCTGCAGACCAGACTAGTTAGTGGTGATATCCTGCAATCATTCTCTAGTTTACTAACATAACTCCTCCCGTAATCTGTGGCGCGAGAAAGGAGTAAAACTCGGATTTGTTTACAGTTTTGTTTGCTTCATTTCGTCAAGTGTCACATTTCAACGGTAGTCATCATATCCTCAAGCTGATTAAACATTTAAAGGATTAAGAAAAACAACAACAACAACAAAGTACACAAGGCAAATTAAATGTTAAACGGATTAAAAAATCATTAATAAAACGATACCACGTAAAATTTTGTATAATCCATAAAAATACAATCAAAAAAATATTGTTGTAACTACATATAATTCGTATGATATTTCATATTAACGGCAGCGGATGTAGTTTATCGCCTGTTTAAAAATATATAAGAACCAGAAAAATAATCAAGCAAACATCAACACAATACTGATAAATCTTAAAACCACTAAGCAGAAAAAAGAAAAAAAAAACAAACTATAAAATTCTTAATATATCACCATTTATACACGTCGTGACAAAATAAGCGCTGCACAAAAATATAGCGGAACTATCCAAAGACCCGTAATTTCACCGTAAACGCTGCACTATGGTGGTTTTAGAAACAACCAGTGCCCTATTGGGCGGCCCGTACGCTCAAGGAGCACCGGCTTTAAAATTAGTACAAAAACGCTATATTGGATTACATCAATGGTTGGGACCACTCTCACGTACAAAGGAACTCAAGGAACAAATTGTAAGTCACCAAATAAAAATAGTGGGTAAAACGAAAAAAAAAAATGTGAAAGGAAAAAAAATTGGGAAAAAAAGTTTGCCAAAAGAATCAGACGCTATATGGTTTAAAGACTAACAATCAGATAATAGTTGTATTTGTAGTCTCAAAACAATCTCAAACTAGAGAGAAAATTGAAGAAACGTCTCTACCGAATTGACGTCTCTACCCAATATTGCTATAAAAACGTCAGGCCATGGGCAGGTCGCTAAGAATATGCAACTATCGTTTAGATCATTGTAAATTCGAATCCCGATACGACCAGTTATTATTATCTGAGTGGCAATCACCTCGATGAGTCTGATGAAGTCTTCGAGTAATCGACGAATATAGTAAAAGCATCTAAAACACACGTTTAGTATCGTCGCCAAAAAATCAGATTGAGAAAACCTTTATTTACGTCATCTGTTTCTTGGTAGGATAGAGGCAAACATTTTCTAAGTTTCGGCTTTATTGCGGTGAAACATCGCCAAACATTCTACTGAACCATCTTTGCGACGTTTTTTTTTTTTTTCTCTATTGAAAGCAAGCGCGGCATCCTTTTTGCGCACAGCTATCTCATCTTCAAATCTTCGGTCAATATAGGACGTATAGCGCTTTTCGAAATGCCTTTAATTTCAGCTAGCTCATGCACCTTCAGCTAATGATCGTGTCTGGCGTGGACACTTCAATTGGTCGACCACTATATTGTTTATCTTGGCAGCTTGTACGGTCCTGTTTAAACTCTGCTATCCAATATTTAAAAGTCATAAACGAAGAAGCTGACTAGAATATAGCTTTACTTTAATATTGGTTGGACTGAGACTTTACAAATGGAAGTATTGAATTACACATAACGGTGACCAATTTTTTCCATGTTCACAAATTCACTGAGATCGTTTATTTTTGATGACTCATGTTTTATGAAGTTATGTTTTATAAAGTTACCATTTTTCACCAAAATAATTTTTTTTAAATTACTGGTACCATCTATACGTCAGGTCGGCTAGTTTTGGGACCGTCTTCGATATTAAACCTTCTTATGGGATCTTTTTCTAATTTCTATCTTTGACTTATGATTTGCTTTCAATATTATTCTCTGTGTTGATTCGAAAACTGAAAGACGCTTTTATCGAAATTCGAATTTCGCATGAAATTCAAACTCAAATTCAAATTCAAAAATATTTTTCAACTGAATTAGTAAACTATAAAAGCCAATTAAAGAGAAAAATTACTAGTTCCCCTCCCACTCTTTAAAGGTCAGTCCAGAAACCACTGTTTATGGTTTGTCACATCAGCTACATGAATTTCTTATCTTTTTCACATTTTTACGCCTCAGCCAATGAAAAACACTTGTTGTGTGATGCGTTGTGACATTTTTTTCTTATCGCTTAATACATTAACAAACCATGAATGAAGAAATATTGACGTCCAACTTTTTATTGGTCATAATTTTCTTGATGTCATAATTCATTGGACCAATGATTGATTGTTTTCTGTTGTTTAATGTTAAATACTTTTATTGACCCTTGTAGTTTTAATATCCTGTCCATCGGCCCCCGCTGCCGGTTCCACTGAAGATGAAATGAATCTTATATGTTTTTGGTGATGCCACAAGTAGAATCCCTCGTGTTACTTTTTATTTATTAGCCATTTGTTGTGGTCAGAAGAGCGTAAAATGAGGGGTGAAATAAGTTAATATTTTATATTTATGGTGGTCAAATATTGCATGTTGAGGAAAACAGAGGAGGAGGACGATCTGCCAAGCAGTGTCATAAATAATTTTGTGTGAAAAATGGTTTAAGGGGGGTGGTTCATTGGATGGAAACACGGCTACAATTTGACGAAATGGATTAAATGCTTACAAGTTTTGTGATAAGTTTTGTGAAGTGCAAAGTTATTGGCAACTGTCCATCCTTAATCCATCCATCTTTCTATTGGCTTACTGTGTAGCAGATGTTTTCTAACTTTTTTTAACTGTCTGGTTTCGCTACCTTATACCTTTCTAGCTATAGTTATTCTGTACCTTTTTTTATATTCTGTTCCTTCATTTCGGGTTTTCTAGGTAATTTAGTTCTTTTATATCATCTTTAACAATGTACATTTTTAAGACATCAATCAAATTGAGTGTAAATTTTATTACAAATTTACTTTCTGATTTTTCATATTTGCACGATAAATTCTTCTTCTATTGCTAACGTAAATTTTTTGATATTTTATGATATTTTCACTCATCACATTGCATTAACACATGTTTTTAATAAATTTTATGATGCATTATAATAAGAACCGATGTACATATTCGAAAATGAACTATACTGTACACTTAATTGTGAAGACTGATGAAAAGTTTTGGCAGCATCCTTTTGAACGTTACTCAAAATAGCTGACACTTTAAGAGATCTGAGATTAGGTTTATTTTAGGCTACAGTTTAGCCATGATTTTACGTCTCAGTTTAGTCACTGAGCTCTGCGAATGCCAATTATCCCAGGTTCCTTTATATCAGAGATTTCAGGTTTCCAGATATCTGACTTTTGATTTCAGTAATACTGAGAGGCTTCAAAGCCGGCTGCAGCAGGAACCTCTGAATTTGGCAGTCAATGTAGCTGAAACTTTTGTTTTCCACGTAGCATAAACTATTAAACTACCTTAGTTTTGCGGACATTCATGTTTGATTTTTACATAGCAACACATTAAGCAAATTTGAAAAACTAATATTGAAAAAATAGGATTTAATTTAGTTCCCATTTATTGCCTGATTTTCGCATTGACGCAAATTTGTAAGATATTAGCAAAAAAGCCATGAGTTCACATAACCCTTCACAAGACTTTAATATATTTAAAACCATCTGGATGTAAATACATTGAATTATTAATTAGTAAATATTAATATGGAAAATTTCCAAGGCTACTGATAATTCATAATTTGGTAAGCACAATTAAAGAACTCCAGGAGTCTCTGCAATTCTTAAGTTAAGATTTTAAGGTTTTAGAATCAACGTCGAGAATCAAAAGCTTTAAGATTCTCGATTTCAATGTAGTTTAGAATCCTGATTCAATACAACTTAGGGAGTATAGATGAGAGACTCCAGGGGTCAGCATAGTGCTGAAGTTGTTAGGTTCACATTGTTGCTTAGACTTCAGCATGGATCTGAATCCAAAGGTCTTGATATATCTGAGACTCTACCTCTCAGTGTAGCTGAGAGTATAGCTGAGACTCAAGATTCCGGCTCTGAGTATAGGAGTGACTCTAGCTCTGAGTAAAAAGCTGAGCCTGCAGTTGTCGGTATAGCTGATAGTGGAGGAACTGATAGGTTCACATTGTTTCTTAGACTTCAAGGTCCCAGTATAGAACTGAACCCAAGGTCTTGGTGTATCTCAGAGTCTAGCTCTCAGTGCAGCTATGCGTATAGCTGAGACTCAAGATCTTTGTATAGCTGAGTCTGAAGGTGTCAGTATTGCTAGTACTCTAGCTCTAGATATGGCTCAGCTGAAATTTAGTTTTTTTGTGGCACGAGCCAGAAATTTTGTGTAGGTAACTTCTGCATCCGCAATGTCCCGATAGGAACTAGGTAAGATAGAAGTTAACTTTTCGGTGCCGTCTGTCTGCTTGTCCAATTGGCTATGGTCGGGATAAGCTTGTGGGTCCACCTTCTCTTTTGATAGCTTTCCATCTAATCTGTCATCTGTCTATTCTTTCCTCGCTCCGTCCTTCCATGGTCAGAATAAGCTTGTGGGTCCATCTTCCCTTTTGATAGCCTTTCCATATATCTTTCACGTTTGGGAATAAGG
>JAHXMU010000133.1:1686376-1697001 GCA_019455685.1 Philornis downsi | reverse complement strand
GCATATTGCGGTATCGCTCTATCAGCACTACATACTCTCATTGCCAACACTCTGTTCCATAGTTGAGAACATCCATATTTCTGCACCACATTGGTGCCGCTGCAGTATTGTCGCTAAAACTATAGTTTGCAGTGTAGCTAAAACTTTATAGCTCTCAGTGTAGGAGGGAGTAGAGCTGAGACTCCAGCCATCAATGCAACTAAGACTTCCGATCTCAACCTCCCCTATGATGAGATCGCTCTAACTCTGAATATAGATTGGTGTGTACTTGTTAGTATAGATGATACTCTAGCTCTCAGGGAATCTAGCTCCCAGTATAGCTGAGACTCAAGCTGTCAGCATAGCTGAGACTACGACCTAAAGTATATATATAAGTATCTGGCCGTCAGTGTAGATGAGACTCTACCTCTCAGAATAGCTAAGACTCAAGCTCTTAATACAGTTAAAACTCAAGTTCTCGTCATAGTTGCAAATCTAGATACGAGTATAGCTTAGATGCTAACTCTTTATGAGACTCTAACCCTTCAGTATAGTCGATACTCTGTCAAGAGTCAACTCTGAGACTCAAGCTCTCAGTATGGCTGAAATTGTAGATATAGCAGAGCCTCTAACTCTTGGCATTTAAGGGAGAGATCTAGCGCCTCGATATGGGGAGAACTCCATGTTTCAGTTTAGCCGTGAATCCAAATATAATCAGTCTAGCTAAGACTGCAGGTTGCCACACCCAAACTTCATGCAAGACAATATCGGTTGAGACTTCATTACGCCCATTATATTCCTTTGTGCGCCGCTCATTTCGATTTTGCTTAGCAGTCGTCTCGAATTTTAAATGCTTTTGAAATTAATGATGGATTCTTTTATAAAATAGCCAGTCTCGTTTTGTATTTCTCAGAAATAAGTTCCCCGAAACTATTGTTTATTAAGCGATGCTTGTTTTTTTACTTAGGTCTGCTGACGGCTGCTACTCTATGTTTACAGTTCTAATGCGATGTCTGAACTGGCTAGTAATCCAAGACATTTGCATTGTTGAGCCATTTAGTCGCTCCATAAATTTTTGTATTATTTGAAACCAGAATTTAGTATGAAAGCTTAACCTTAAATCATTGTGCAGCAATAAAATATTTATGACTGAAAAAGTTGTGAATCATTGAAACCAGTTCCTCAATTTATTTAATGAAAGGCATCAGCAGGAATTAAGACATAAATGCGTCTGAAAATGCGTCAATTTAAAAACTCATTTAGATTTGTTTTGCCAAGATCTATGGACGAATGACCTTTATTTCGTAAATCCTTTCGAGATAAAACATATTTAACAATGTTTTATAAACATTTTTCCTTTGACAATAGAGCTTATTTTCTGAAGTTAAATATTGATATTATTCTTCGGACTGTTAGGCTGTGGTTTATTTTGAACGGATTTCAACTAATCAAACCACAAATTCTGTCGTCTGTTGTCAACAATTGATGAAGCTCTTTGAAGTACTGAAAGAAAGTGTCTGACATTAAGTTTCACCAAGGATCGAAAGCATAAATGTCATGTGAGTGATTTGAATTCCTTACAATTTTGGTATTCTACCAATTTTTTGTTTATCAAATCAATCATCATTTATTAATGTTGTTTCTTTTTTGTGTTCTTCGTGTCTCTACGCAACTGAGTAGTTATTGCCAGCGGCACAGTAATATTTTAATTATATTCAAATAAATGATCTTTCCGCTAACGCTAAATCACTATTCGCATCCACCTGTTAAGCGATTAATATCGAAAAATATTGATTCACACTTCAAATTTGAAACAAGTTTCTTCGTCTTCTATGGTTATGACAACCCGTTCATTACTCTTAAAACCTGGCACACATATTAAGTGAAGAGGCGTTGTTATCAGTTACTACAAAACTGGTTTATACCAAAAACAATTGAAAAATTCAACTATTGAGTAAATTCTTATAAATGTCAAGTATTCAAGCGACACGTGATATTGAAAGGCACAAACTCTAAGCTCCGTTTCTAAGGAATAGTAATCATTAATTCAGAAAACAAAAAATAGGTCAGTAAAGTGAGTGCGGACAAAAATTGAAAATGAAGCAAAGAAATTTTGTGTAATTTCCAAGCAAATGAAGTGCTAAGACATCTACCCTATATTGTGTCTATTGAATTAACAATTATTCCCTAAAATGAGAACAGAGTTGTGACAGCTTTCTATGTCACGTAGACGATTTGGGACTTGTAGGAATTTATTTAATTTTTTTTTTTTTTTGTAGTATTTTCATACCATATTGTTAACAGATAAATTGTTTCATTTTGTATTTGGAATAAAACTCAAACCCCCATAAGCCGAAACTGAAATATGAAAACACTCCAGATATATTTGTAATTTTGCTTTGCCAGAGAGTAACAAAACAACTGATACGAAGAGTCTCCTCTTTTGTGCAAAGAAATCCATTAATTTTGCATGACATTGGAAGCTTTGTTTATCATAGTTGGGATTATCCGATGTAGGTTAAATATGCACCGTTTTGTTTGATAACTAATTGCTATTTTGAAGTCAATTCCATTATGTTTTTCTTATAGAAACCCTCATCTCTACTGGAAAGAAGTTGGCATAGCCTTTTGAGCCGAAATATCACTTAAAAAAATTATTACATATAGTCAGGAATAGGTGGCAGTCACTTGATGCCATGTCCGAATTATAAGGTGAATGCATAAGAATCTCGCAACCAAGCTCCCGGTGCTTGTGGCTAGTCAATATCGATGTGCCTGCCCTTGTCCAGATGGATCATAATTCCTTTCCTGCTAAGCAAAGCTAGCCGCTTCAGATGGTCCAAGTGTTGATAGTACTGGCTCGAATTATGGGTTTGGGCGTAGGATACCAGTTGATAGTAAACAATTCCCCGCCAATCCTACTATTGAAATACACAGCAAAAAGTCCGTGACTGTCAAAGCCGGGTTGGACAGCATTTGCGCCGGCACACCGCCAATCGACCATGACTTTTTTCGCTTGACGTTGCTGCATCATCACCAGTCAATTATTAATAGATTTATCTGCAATTCAATAACAATTCAGAGATGGAAATTCGGTCCTTTAGGTTTTTTTTTCAACTCATCGAGCTTCTTTTTTCATTCAGTCTTATTGTGGTGGTTCCAAAAAGCATTTTGTCCAATCTTTAGTTTCTGGACAATCAAAACAGTGCTTATATGATGGTCATTCTTGACGATTTTCCTTATTCTGTCGACATTTTCGATAGTAGACCTTCCAGAGCATGGTGCGTCTTTGACACTAAAATTATCGGAACGGAATCGACATTTTCAGACGTCTGGTTTTGTCTTTATCGAAGAAAAAAGATAAAATAAATGCTTCTATAGTAGAAAATTTATTTTGCGAACAAAATTTAATGTAAAAAATAAAAATCACTCAAATTATTTTTTTTACGTTGTACAAAATCAATCGTAGCTAAAACACTAATGAAATTCGCGATATATTCTGTAAAAAAAGTATCGGGAATTGATCATGTAAAATCCTTGCTTGCCTGAAAAACTTACTTTTGTTGATTAAGTTGGCACCACTGCTCCATATACTCAAAAGGATATCACACTACTCAATTGGGCGTTGAGGACACTCGATATCCATGGGCTAGTACAACCACAACGATTTTCAGCAAACTACTAATTGATTTGCGATTAAAACGAATTTTTGGATGGCGTTTCTTTTTGTAAAAAATAACGCGCAATAGAAAATTATGTTTTTCATTTGAAGAAAATTTTGAATAGAATCTTGAAAATCGCTTTCGTAATAAACCCTAATGTGTGTCTGCGTGTTGGGTGTGTCTCTCTATGTCGTTTGTCCAAATACAATGAAAGTTTGCCAAGTTGTCGTCAACTTGTCTGAGATAATTTCCAAATTCGTGTAACCAATATATCTGCTTGGAGCAGCAACCGCCCCTTGAAGATGAAAGTTATCTGATTATATTGTAGAAAATATGATTATAGTGTGTTGTGTTATGAGTAAAACCTATATCATAATAAGGTCTAGAGAAGAAATATCTAACGAATTAGTTGTGCTTTTTCTTTGTTTATCATTATGAAACTTGTTGTGCCCATAAAATATGTTTAGTTATGAAAGAGAATTAAAATGCAATGTATTAAAAAAAAAACAAAAAAAATATACTGGAAGTTGATCATCAATTATAATTAAATTGATAATTTCAAAAGGCCTTGCAAATTGGTTGTCGAAATTATTTTTGTCGCTAACTGTGTGCAACTGTCCTCTATACCGAGGCGGAGTTTCGGTCCGATCTGTTTTAGTTCGTTCACCGTACTCTAATTTGTCAATTCATTTCAAATATGTTTTACGATTTTTATATACCAATAGGTAAAAAATAGGAAAACGGATTTCTCTTAAATTTTGTATTGCGAATGGAATTTCGTGTTTTGTATTGCTGAAAATTTTGCTGAAGGCTTCGGGTAAAACGATTTTATTATCCAAAACATGCGCATATGAGCGGTACAGTGCATAAAAAAGTGGTCGAGTAGTATGGTGGAAGACTTGTCCAGCTCTGGTCTGGAACTCGTCCTCAACTAAAGTTAATATCGATAAAGTTAAGGAAATAGTTACCGAAAATTGCCATTTAAGTCCGAGAGGGACAGCCGCTGAACTCTCACAGACTTTCTGGTGAATCGATTTTATCATCCAAAACATGTGCATATGAGTGGTACAGTGCATACAAAAGTGGTCGAGATGTGTGGTGGAAGACTTGCCCAACTCTGGTCGGTCCTCAACATCTCTAGCTGAAGTTCGTCTTCAGCTAAACTTAACATCGATAAAGTGAAGGAAATAGCGACGGAAAATTCTCATTTAAATTTGAGAGAGACAGCCGTTGAACTCTTGCACACTTTCTGAATTTTCCTACAAACTAACTCGTACCATCATTACACACGGTTGCGGACTCTGAAACTCATTGCTACTCTTTTAATTCCCAAAGACATCAATTGTCTCCAAGTCATATTAGAACGAGTTAACTCTGAGGTAATGCTGACTGTTTCCTTCGATTATCGCAGTGTTGTGCACTCGGACTTCTTGTCAGAAAGTCAGACGGTAAATAAATAATACTATCTGGGCATGGTGTAGCGTCGAAGAGGGCAAATTCATCGAAAAGGGCAGTTTTCAATTCGATAACACACCATCTCATAAGGCCATAATTGTAAAGAAATTTCTGGTCAATAAACTTGGTAAATATCATCGATTAACCACCGTATTTAATATGATTCTGGCTGATTTTGTTTCTCTTTCTAAATAGAGAAGGGATTTCACAGTAAAAACTGAAGTCTTCCAGAAAATGCGTGTGGAAACGTTATGATTGTTGGATTATTCGTTGGTATAATAGTATTATTTTGGAAAGGACCTACTCTGAAGGCGATACCAATCAATTTGAATAAATATTAAATATTTTGTGGTACAGTGACAAATTCCCGGTCCTCTTTTGGTAATTTGTGTGCCCAAGAAGTTATATTCATTTTCTCACATTTAATATTCATATAAATAACATGTCTAATATGAGAAATTAATCAAAATCTGTATACTTTCCTCTAACCTATTTCGTCATCTTCAAATTTTTATATCAAGCTTGGCGTGTTTGTTTCTTATTCATTATTTGAAAAATGCTGTTGGGTGAACTTCACCCCAATCATAATCTTGGTCGCTGTAGATCATCATTGATCACCCCTGTTAAGACCCCCTCTGTCTCATCCTATTCCCACACGATTTCTTGTCATCCCAAAAACATTGTAAGAGACAAAAATTTCGTGTTTATGCCGTTTGATTTTTTTTTCCTTTTCTTTTTTTTTCTTTAGTATCACAAAAATTTTTGTAAATAATTTATTGGCCAATTAACCCAGAAGACACTCACTCAAAGCATGAAAACCTGAAGGTGGTGGGGTGTGTTCGTGTTTTTGAGTGTTTGTTAGTCACCTTTTCTTGCTCTAATCAACGTCTTCAGTTTCTTGTCGCAGTCAAATAGTGCATTATTTTGTATTTAGTTATAACAAATTATTTTTAGACAAAGTTTATGATTTTTGAATTTTTATTATTTTATTTATTTATTTATTTGATTTATTTATTTATTTATTTATTTTTTTGGCTTGTGATGATACTTAGCGTTTAGCTTAAGGCTTGAATGTCATAACATAACATTTGTATATCCCTTGAATATAAAAAAAAATTGAGAAAACAAAAGAGAAATAGTAAACACAAATTTGGAATGTTACTGAATCCCAAAAAGCATTTCCGCCTAATCAACTATCGCTCATCCATCATATGGAGAGACATTTCAAGATTCTGTTATTAAAAAAGAAAATGCTTTACAAAGTATTTTTTTTTTCTTAAGATGACTGAAAATATTTCATGGTGCATAAACAATGTTAAACAGTGGTTGAAAATAAAAGTTTTTTTTTTTTAAATGGATCACTGCATTGAAATCAAATTATGAGAAAGTCGTATTTGCTTGCCATGAAAGATATTCGCTTGTTATTCTTTAAGTAAAAGGAAATGTTTGCAGATTTTCTTATAAAACTACCAAGGCTAATATCTTTGTTTTTACAAGAATACGAATATAGCTGCGAATTCCTGTAAAATTGAGTCACATAATCTAAATTTATAGAATCTGCCATATACTATTCTCATTATATTTTTGAAATAATTTAAAATATCGTAAATTTTTTGATGAAATGGGCTAGTCGTCCCTCGTATTTTAACTGCACTCAAAACCTCGTGTATGAACAGAACTACTCTAGAAACTACTCCAGATATTTAGGGAATAACCTACCAAAGTTCCATCACAATCGGATGGATAGTGTATGAGACAATACACGACACACAGACATGTTATGTTTAACTCGACAGTACCGGAAAGCATGACTTCCTGCATTCACACTATCTCAGTCTATCGTGGACAAATTTGCGGCTTAATAGCCCCAGTGTGTGACTTAATATATTCGACTTTCGAACAAGACTTATTATTCCTCAGTTAGTCCACAGGAGATTGAAATATTTGTTACATTACATTACATTGCATGCGGATGGATTGGTGTTACTACAAAGTGCATAACTATCTTTAACTTTTTTTGATCTATAAAAGTTTTCGGGAGAAAAATTGAGTTCCACCTCAATTCTGTATCTCTAGCGCTTGTCCCTAATCAGGCTAATCATGCCGCAATCATCCCTTGATTGAGCCTAATCAAGCCGTAATCAATCCACTCGCTGACAGGGTGTGTATAAAATCGTATTTTCTGGGTCCCTATGCCGGGTAGGTGGTGCCCTTCAACGAGTTCCTTTTGGTCATACATTTGTAACTTTAGCTTTTTTCGTGACATTTTAATTTTCTAAAAAACGTTAACCACTTTTACATCGATAAAATACCGCGAACTCTGGGTAGTCTGTCTGGTTAACTAGCTCAACGATGTCACGCCAGTACTTCGAAAACTTCGGCAATTCCATTGCTCCATATTTGATGATATTGATCCGTCTAAATATGCGAAGATAACTCCAGTGATTCCATTAAACCACACCATGATGATTCTTCTATCATTCGGTGCTTAGACTTTTCTACATAGAATGTTCTCATTTGCTCACGCGGCACTCATGTTTGCACTAAAAAATTAATCGGGTTGAGGATATCATATACATTTCTAATTCTTCTTGTGACAGTTCGAACGACTAATCTATGAATTTAAATATATTCGGATATATTCGCCTCAAGAGAAAACTTGTTCTGTTCCGTGCTTATTCTGAATATTATTGCTTACTTAGAAGCAGTAAAGTAAACTAGACGACCAAATTTCTATAACTTTGTTGATGGCATTTTAAATGAAAGTAAAGAAAGGAAATTAAACTGTTGATTCGTTACTTACAGAACTTTGAAATTAAGCGCCTTACTTTCAATTTCCTTCACCTGCGTTGATATCATACATATATTCGTCTTTCCAAAATATCACTTCCAAACCACTGTTCATTCGCCCTACTGAGTTTCCTGGTGAGGTTTGTTTGTGAATTACACCGAAGCAACCACCCTCCCCCAATAATAATGGCTTTGATGTTTGTGAAGGTGCGACCAACTGAACAAATCGTTACTTTTTAAACTTACCTCCCTTCCCTACATTCCCTACATGTTGCCACCTTCTCGACACTCCATAAGCACTAGTTTGTGTGTTCGTCTGTTTGTTTGTAAACATTGATGGGATGCCATGCCGTGTGTACTAAGCGGATTTTGGTCATACATCGTCACCGTAGTCGTAGTCGTTGCCGCCGCCAACAACGTAATATGAATGTTCATCGATGCGTGAGAGATGTCACACACAGAGGCAATCGGCGCGGAAGAGGAGAAACACGTAACAAGTGTCATGCTCTTCATACGTCATTTACACGGGAGTTTGGTTTATTTGTTGGTGTTGTATTCGAATCATTCAGACACTAAAATGGTACAAAAAAAAAACAAAAACAAAAAAAATAAACGACCTAAAATGAAAGAAATTGTCATTCCGAAATGAATGAAATAAACACTTGTTGTGGCGGTCATAACCCAGCATAACATTTGAGAGACATGGAGAAAGTCACAGCAAGGAAAAAGGTGATCCACAAGAAGGGACTAACAAGGAAATACTAGGAAATTTCAACATTTTCAATTAATGTTTTATAATTATTGCATTCTTTTTTATTCTGTACATTTGGTAGTGCGAGTTGTTGATATTTCGTTGATGCACCAGTTTATCTTATCTTGTCATATATTGAAACGGCAAGCTTTTACGTCATGCTTGTAAATTGAGAAAAGCTGCAGTGGATACATTTACAACAACAACATTTTCTAGTTTGTTGCCATCTCAGCAAAAAAAAAAAAAATCAAGTACTTTTCAACGAATCGGCCTTTCATTCCTTGAAGAAAAATTTTTAATTCTAAGATAACTCGTTGGATGACAATTATATTGAAGTCATTTAAACAAAACTTGAACAGATTTTAAAGTAATGATGACAATTCTGAACTTTTTATCAGTGGTGTAAACCAATTTTTCAAATACTAGCATAAAATCACATACTCATTACCTCCGTGGGCGCTGCTGCATTGAAGAATGGAGTGCCTCGCATTACTAAAGAATTTCTCTTGCATTCCATGATCAAAATATGGGAGAGCTTCTCACGTTCAGTGATCTTATAGATATTATGTTTTTAAACTCATACAACCGGACATGCAATTTAACGACAATTTCGAAAGGTCGTTTGATTAGTATTTACCAGACTTACTGATTATGCGGTTACTCTTACTCGAAATTTTGCCGTCAAACATATCGAGGTGACTGCCTTTCAAATAATAATAAATGGTAGTATCGGGGCTTGAACCCACATTTCATATAATAATATATCCATGTTCTAAGCATCATGCCACGCCTTCTTTTACCACACCTTATTAAAGTTATTGGCACCCGTCGGTGAAGGGTTTCTTTTTTGTATGGTAGTTTGGTGAAAGAATTTTTTCTTCTTAATTGGATAGCACTTTCGAGGAAGCACCATTCGCAATCCAATACCCGATAGGGTGAAGAAGTCTAAACACTGTCTCGAATTTCTTAGATCCTTTTGGAATGCGGGGGCCATTGTTAAGTTGTTTTGAAAATAAAGAATATTGATTAAAATACTAATACTGTTCCAGTCGCCATCGTTTATGATCCGGCAAACGCTTTCGTAGTTCACAGATTTTGAACAACAAAAAGTTCTCAACTCCATTTTCCTTTTTCCGATTTCGATGGAAACAAATTCGTTTATGCTTCTTCCAAAATCGAAAATTTCAGTCATTTGGCTATGCCTGAACAACTTATTCTCAAGCCGCCGTTTGCACTCCAGTGATTGTCAAATAAGTGACTCACTCTGGAACATTTCGACAGCTCCATCATCAATATCTCTCTTCTTGATCTTGCCCGAAAACATAGATTTGATCCTTCCTTAAAGCAGTTTCAGATTACATTTTCATGAAAAACATCCATATTCGATAGTGCCATAACGTAGGAATTTTATAGGACATTCCTGAAATGAGCTTGTCCATATTTCCATAATCTATAAGTTCCATGGACAAAACTTCAATCATAGTTTGCCAGGTTTAATAGCTGTACAGCTCGACTAAGGGGGGCAGTATAAAAATCAGATTTTTTTTATTTTTAAAGAATACGTATACAACTTCGATTTATTTATTTTTTTTATTGTGCCTGTTTTGTTTGCCATATTTAAAGCAATTGAAATGGGTTGGTAGTAATTTCCAAAGTTTGTAAATATTTTCCCCCGAGAGTCAACGTGGCATCCATTTCATCAATTCGTTTTTCATACAATTGCTTGTGCTGTTTCTTTCTACATCAATGATTTTCATCTCATCAAGATCTTATTGCCATCACTATGAAAAAATATTAAACTGTATGAACCAAACACCTTCGTCCGAAATCTGTCTACTGTAACGCCGGCAGCCAAAAATGTGTGCCTGTCCATTTGTTTCATATTAAATTTTTGAGGTTTATGAACGAAATTTCAACCGTCGAAACTCTCGACTATTCTGCTAGTGCTGTCGTTCATATCAATTTTTTTAACAAATCCATACCGCTTG
>JAHXMU010000133.1:1599167-1686366 GCA_019455685.1 Philornis downsi | reverse complement strand
TTGCTGGGATCTCGATTTAGATTGCAATTCAGCTATGACCGAAAGAGTTTCGTAATAAATTCTACATAGTTCATATAAAGTATAATCAAAAAAAAAAAAAAAAATTACAAAAATGTTTTTCATTCGGTTGACTTCACACACGCAACACGTACCAAGAGGTCACTGAACATGTGAGCACCTAAGTGAAACGATGTTTACTATCCTTAGACGAAATATAGCGGTAACATATTCAAATTGTTTTTTTTTTGCTACAATTGATTGTGATGTTTCTTTTGTTCTAATTATGTTGACTCTCGTGGGACTTCGAAAATTTATGATTTAGTATCCTAATATGAAGTCCTTGTTTTCATCACTTACTACGATTTTTAACAACTTGTATTTACTGAGGACAATTTGTTTTGTTTTCATATATGACAATTTCGATTTATTTCTCTTTTTTTTCATTCGTTTTACTTTGTAGTGCTACAACGTCTAATTTTTTCTCCTAGCTCAGGGACATCTAGAAAGTTTGTTTTTTGTCCTTTGAAATTACAGGAAGTGTGTGAGATTTTTTTCTCATCTGCAAATCAAACAAGTGTCTTTCACAATGCTGAAGAAAATGGGAACATATTTTTGCTGCTGTAATAATAGTCAACAACGTCATTTATGAGGTTGGTCTAACCCAGGAAGTTGGTCCAACCAAAGAAGTTGGTTCAATATGCATATAATTAGCTGCAAAAATATAGAATTCTTCGACATTTCGTTAAATTAATGCGAAATTCTAATAACACTTAGAGATACGAGAACATAAGTGTTTGTTTGTATGGATGTACAGCCTCGCTTGAATTCAAAAAATTAGTTGAAAACTTAGGTTATTATTGTTTATTGACACATAGTCATCAATCGTTCCTGCATTAATTGAAATTTTGATATGTTATCAAATTTTAAATATCCGTCTTCTAGTTGCATTGCAATATTGCAATTGTTAATTTTTCATTGGAAGCTTTACGAAATGTATTTCTGATAGATATACGACACTGTCGGAATTCAATAAACCGACTGAGAATTGGGTTTATCAGTTAGAATTGTTTGCCAATGAACGTAGACTATATAATTGATTGATGATATCTGCGAATAGGACTATAAAGTTTGGTTGAATTTATCCCCAGTCGGTCAGATATATTGAAAATGAGAAATGAATTGCTCTTAATGCCCTGACTATACAGAATGGTAGCGACCCTAGTCAGACCTTACAAGCAAACGTTCTCCAAGATTTCTACGTGATACTCCACGTTGGAGTTAGTTTATTTGCATAATGAAATCCCATGGCACCATCATCTTTCACTTAAACACCAATCGAAAAGTTTCTTCTCCGTGCTTTCAATTTGTTCTAGTTTTGTTCCCCACCAATATCGGTCTAAATAGTTTTGAAGGAGGAGCCTGATTCGTTTCATTCGCCGGATATTATCATAGCTAAGTTCTAGACGATTTAGTTGCCTCAATATCTGACCTCTGTTCTACCATTCCAACCTTGAGAAAGCCGGAATTTTAAGCCTCAGCAGATCTGGTAAATTAAAATCAGGCACAGCACACAACTGCACGTACGATCACGTTTGAAAACAGAAAACCGTTAATAAGTATTAGTCATACTTATGTATTTTTGAAAACTATAAAAATGTTAGTATATGTGACAGTAAATCATTTGGTATAGCGTTTATAATTGATAATATCTGATTATAAATATTACGTGTTTTTTTTATAGTTTTCACATTAATTCAGTCAGAAAAGGACTTGAAACCATTACCTCTTATGTGTTCTATATTGTTCGAAACTTTTTATTACACATATTGTAGTAAATCACTTCTTCTCTACCGCGTTTGAGATGAGTCAGACGAACAAACAGACTAGAAATGAATGTACAATCACGTTTGAATTCTGTCAACCAAATCAAAATCTATAATGGAAATCAATTGAACATATTCACAGTTTTCTTTTATTAACAATTTAGATTTGATGCAAATTTAAGAAATTTGAATTTTTGGCACAAAGTTGGCTTCATTGTCCTGTAATGAAAATAAAAGGATGTATTGAATGTTCAAACTTCCAGTGAGGTATCAGCTACATTTTACTGCTTTGCTGTAATACTGAAAATAGTGAAAATTTCTTTTTTGCAAAAGGAATTCTTTAGTATTTGGTACGGCGAAGAGGTTAAAATATTTCAGAATGTAGAATATTTTCTATTATTCAGATTATTTTTTTTTTTACAAGAGTCTAGCAATTTTCCACGCCGTTTCTGCCACCTCGTTTGCATTAACACAAAAAGCGTTGGGTGAAAGTATATTCGGGTCAGGTCACCAGAATGAAATTTCTGCACCAGTTTTCGTTAACTTAGAATCATTGGAAAACTGCAGATGGACACTGCTTAATTGTCATAGAATGTTTTAAAAATGCCTATTTTATTAATGATTGATGTACGGCCCCTTTAGAGTTCGAAAAGTTATTGTTACATTTTCGTTAGATCTTAAAACTAAGGGAAAGGTGCAGTGCAACGCTTGGTTACTACGCGAACTTACAAATATGTATTTTTCAATATTGATAAGTGTACGGCCTCCGTTGAAGTCGAAAAATCATCTGTATTCACATGAGTATATAAAAATTTGGGGAACAACAGTAGTTTTGTAGAAATTTCCTCCGGGAAAAATTTTGAGAATTTTACAACATTTTTCTACTTGTAATCGGCCTGCAGTTGCATTTCATTTCACATCATTTGAATGTGGCTCTTTGTGTATTATTGAAAATTAGCGCAACATTTGTTTACAATATATTTTCTTTCACTTGTAAAAGATATTCTGAATAACTCAAATGAAATTTTATGATTTTTTAATTTAATAATAAAAACACACAGTTGCTTTTTTCTTTCACATCCAACCAAAATCAAAGGGCAAACGTCAGCAACTACTGAAACGTTTATTTCTGTCTTTTTTTTATTTTTTTTTTGTTTTTTGAATTCATATCAAATAACAAAATCTCGCTCGTACGGTAGCAAAAGAAGACGAAAATATGAAACTGTTTTGCTGATGTCAGTTGTGTGAAAAGTGGGCAAATTGAGGGTAAAATTGTGTCATAAACTGAATATATATAGACAATTTTTTCCATTTTGACACGTGCCCATGTAAGAGAGCTTAATTTTGCATTGACGTTATCGCAAATTGGAATGCATGAACAGATAATGAAGTGAAGTAGGCATTTTACTGTAATAAATGAAAATGTTTGATAAAAAAAACGGAATATCAGTGAGAGGAAATAATTAATATCATAGTTTTTAACATAGTTTACTTTGTGATGTACATCATTTCCATGACATTACATTTTAAAGCTTAAGTTAAGCGCTTTACTGCGCTTATGCCTTGCAATAGATCACTGCCTTCCCTTTTATACTGCATCACTCAGACCATCCTTACCAATGAAATTAGTTTTATGCAAAATATATATAATTTTAGTTTCATTTCACAAATAAATTCCAGCGTTTACATTTTTCAGAGTTCCTTTCTTGTATTTTTCGTTTAAAATCTGACAGTGACTTAAGATTATGGTAAAATTCTCCAACATAGCTTTTTGTTGCTGTTGCCGCTTGAACTTGCAACAAGTCTGACAAGTCTGGCAGCAACAATAGCTTTGCAATGAATGACGATTACCTTACAATGTTGCTGCTGCTGCTGCATAACGTAAAAACGTAATGAAATATAATCGTAAGCTAAAGAGTACAAACAGACAAATGATGATAATGACGATGATGATGATGATGATGAAGATGAAACTCTTGGAAATCTGTAATATATCCTTAGGGCAATAAGGCAAATTGTATATCATTCTAAATAAGAGGGATACGAACAGAAAAATGACAGAGCTTTGTTGTGAGCTGGAGTAACACAGCTGAAAGGGACAGAATGTCTAAAGATGTTATGCCAGACCTCAACAAGTGGTAAAAAAAAGTGGCGGAAATAAAATGAAATAGTTTTGCTAAGGAACAAAATAATTGCTTCTAACCACAAGTAAATAACTATGGAAAAATATATATATTTTGAAATTATTTTCACCTTCTTTGAAATAGTTGAACAGGTAGTAATACAAGCGAACTGTGACGAAAAACTACGCAAAATCCATTTTCATTTTAAATGGTTCATTTAAACGGTCCCGCATTTTAATATATGTGCAAATCGCCATACTTTACGCCACCTATGGCGTATTAATTGTACTATTTTGAGCAGCATTTGGAAAGCACGCGAAGCTTCACTGGTATTCGGGTTGTTCTCTTGCTATACAGCAAGTTTTGTTGTGCTTCATGGGCGTCACCTATCGTACATTAATTGTATTAATTCAAAAAAATTTGTAAAAGATTAATTGATTAATTCTATACATACATACAAACAGATTTAGGCTACTTTTGCCTGAAATATCAATATATACACGGTATTCATAAGGGTATAAGAATTGTTTTACATTCAACGTAATAAAATAATGCAGTCATCGTTTATTGTATATCAAAATTACTATTTTGCAAACTTTAAACATCGTCTTGTCAAAGCAAATAAGTGTTTATGTGGCAAAGCACTCATGTATTCATTTATTGTTATGTATATTAAAATTCTATAGCAGCGACTCGTAAGTCACCTATCATACGTTAGCTATATTAATTTAGAAACCCCCTAGGGCATATGCAACAATCCACTTTAACTAATGCGTCAGAATAAGCAGTAAAAGTGTCTATGTGGCACACACAGATACACAAATGTACCTGTATATACGAGTAAGCATTACAGAAATGCCTCAGACGCCACCTGTGGCGCGTTATTTGTACTATATTAGTGAAGAATATCAAATACGGGTATGTAGTACTTTTGCAAGTGATATTGTATAATTGCACTACTGTAAGAAATTCAAATAGTTTTTTGTTTTTATTCAATGTGTTTCAAAATTCAATTTTATTTTATGTAGCTAATTGGTTTTGGAGATGGTAGGCCATAAATTACCTACAAGTAATTCACGCTTATGCGACAACTGATGAGAAAATTATTTATTATTCATTTCTTCAATTATTGCTTTAATGAACTGCTTAAATTCAGTCAAATTTCTTGGTTTCGTTTTGTACACCCCATTAAAAAAAGTCTGGTGCAGTTAGGTCAGGTGACCTTGGGGGCCATCATATAAATTTGTTAGAGAAATTTCTTTGGAGTTCCGCTATAACCGGACTGGCTATGTGTGTAGTGGTTCCCTCTTGTTGGAATCAAATGCTGTTGAAACGGATACATATTCGGTGCAGTTCTGGGTTCTCATTGACAGTTGACAGTAGCACGATTAGTACGCCACCCTGTATAATAGTGCAGATGTTGGTTCGCAGGGTTATGCAGTGAAATAACTGATGACATTTTGGAACGGCATTACGGAAGTTCTTTGTTTCTTTTTGTTTCGTCGAAAATCGTCCATTTGGCCCTCATGCCTCCTTATTAAGACGAGATGTATATCTGATAACATTTAATCCACTTATTGGTCGACATCAAGCTTAAATGATTTGGATATATGAATTATTTCAGAGCGGATACATCAAAAGTTTCCAAAATTCCGCAAAAAACCTTTTCTCATCCTGTAGGATAAGTTGTAAAACTGACGGATTTTGTGTACAACGTAAACTCAATTTATACCGGAATTCATAACATACAATTTCCCATGATCCTCTATCAAATGTCGATGCCTTCCGAATGGAATTCAATGATTTTATTAATGATACTTCATGAGTTATCCTACGCTTCAAGTAAGTTCCATTGTTTCAGTCGTTGAAAATATTACCCCTGACCATTTTTTGTAACTCTACAATTCCATGTTCAAATATCCATCATCTGCATCAGTATAAAATAAAGTATCAGAATCTAGCAAGATTCTTTTACGAAATATGAACTTTTTTCCTTTGCATGAACAAAAGAAAATTTTTTTCTATTGACCATAAAAATACAAGAAAATATTTTTCTCCTTTCCAACTAAAGCTCTTGAGAAAAATTGTGAAAGGAATCAACAAAAAAACGATGAGAACGAAAACGAGAACGGCAACTAATACACAAATTATAATGAACACAAGACATAAAAAGTATACGCCAGAAAGAACAACTTAAATAAAATAGCGTAGAATTTCTAAAAGACACAACGCGCTGGTGGCGATGACGAAGAGGTAAAGATGTCCGGTGCTTGGCATGATAATGATGGCTTTGTCGGATGGAATATTGAGCCAGACGCAAAGGATAGACGATGCTGATGAGGAACACTCATCGCGAATCTGTCAACATGAGTATCTTGTAGCTCTTGAAAGTTGAGCATTTTATTTCAAAGAAATGTGCAACATTAGTAGACAGTGGGTTGTGAAGATTTCTGAAAATTGGAGTTTCAAAAATGGTTTTAAAGGGTTTAAATAGGAGCTAATTATTAATAGGGAGTTTTATATCTTCGGAATGAAGTAGGTAGCTTGGAGCCCTGATCTATCTTATTAAGCTAGCCATCTTCATCAAAAATTTCGCTTTGAGTTTTTTTTTCGCCAATGCCACTGATCTCAATGTACGAAATGTTTCAACAGTCTTCTCGAATATCTGAAAGCACTTAAAACAGCTGCTTTCTGATGTTAACAGAACTAAAACAATGACTTGGTACAGAGTATTCCCGTCCTAGACGATTAGCTGATTTTATCAATCCCTGTGTTACAGCAGTCTTCTCAAATATTTGAATGGACAATACCAATACAAAATCCAATACCAAACCAATACAAATTATTCCAGCCTAAGGCATTCCACTGTGACTTTGTTTTCATATTTGTTGGATAACGAATCGAAAACTCTTAATCTGACGAATATAAGCAGAAGTTCATGAATATTAAGGAGTCGAAGCATAAGCATGGTCCTTGTGAAATCCATAAAATACGTGGAGATACTGGTAGGAAAGCGGACATTACAATTCTGAATTCCTAAGGAAACAGAGCGTAGTTTGCTGGGAGAGTTCTTTCTATTTCTGAGATAGTTGCCTCTCCTTCTTGGCTATAATCCTCACGGGTATTGGAAAGATCAGAGATCATTGATAGCATGTCGTTTGTGAATTCGTAGAAGTCATCAGCTACTAGCAGAATAACCGAAAACTTGAATTATCGGGAATACTTTTAGTCATTACACAAGCCGTGCGAAGATGTTGGAAATTTTCTACGTAAGTATAAGATGGCCAGAATGACTATGCTTTTAAAGTGTCCCATGAGAATGTATGTGGCTGTCTGTGCTCTTGGCGGATCGTAATATTGAGGCATGCATCCTCAATACTTGTACAGAGCTGACTGATAGAATTTATTAAGAATTATTTTCTTAGACTTTAGGAGCGCGTTAAAACAGTTTAGATGGAGAAAGATTTCAGGAATTTGGAAGCCAGCGAATGCGATTCTAGCTTAGTTACTTCTCCTGCAAAAATGTTCAATATCTCCCGCAGAATGCTACTTTTTGGCTCGAAGAAAGAGATGACATATGGGCTAGCCTCCCAAAAGTGTTAACTAATGTTCCATGATAGTTCGAATTTACTTGTTTGATTGTTCCAAAGGGCGCTAGAAGTAGCATTTTAATATACCTCGTGGAGCCTTCGAGTGGTAGAAGAGATAAGATTTGCTATACACCAGTCAAATGGGAATATGCCCCTATTCCTGTACTTTATTCAGCATCTTCTGGTCGGTAGAAAGAGCCGAAACTTACGTTTGATTTCCACCAAAAAGTGTCATCTTCTGTCCTTGATAGATGAAGTTTAATATCCTGGGGACGCTGTTGCAGGGTTGGTCTTTAAATCACGGCTCAAGTAAACCGTTGTGAATTCTCTGCAGTCTTCTTACATTTTAAGCAGATGCTATCCTGATATTTCATTGCCTTCGCTGTTGGCTTGAAATAAATCGGTTGAATGTCACTTTAGAACTCTCAAGTGCTGGGAGCGGGTCGAGAAAGTTGTATAAGTTTAAAAGAAAATAACATTAACGCATATAAGTCTATACTCTGAATTTGAAAGAGTTGAAATGAATGCAATCTTATGTCACATTGTTTGCTAATACTGTTGGCTTGTAGCGGAAAATGCGCATTGTTTGTGCTCCAAATAATATTTTAACATTCCGATGATCCTGCTCTAGTAGGGTGTTACTGCCTGCGGTCTTCTCAAATATTGGCGAGACACAGTTTTTTTATTCTATCTACTATCACTGCCCGCCTGTAATATTTGGCTAAATGTTACTTCAGTCTTCTCAAACATTAGGAACCAATGTACAAATTTGTTTTTTTTTTGATAAGTGAGAAGAAAGTAATTTAAAACGTTAGTTTTGATGTAGCTGAACAATATTAAGCCATAACGGCACTCACTATCCATCCGCACCACTGTTGCATAACTTTGGCACTTCGATGTCAGAGTCATGGCTAACTAATGCATATTAAAAATTCTAAATATTTTTTTATGTCAAACGAAGTAACAACCGTACTATTCGTTTTCTGTCTCATCTATTGCTGTGTTTTTGTTCTCTTTGTTCTCTTCTTGTTTATTACATATAAACAAATTCACGGCGTTAGTTTCTTGTAGATTTTTCCTATTTTTTTTTTCTATTCACCACGAAGAAAAAAATGTCAAGTAGCGAGCAGAAAAAAATAAGAAACAAAAGAGCTTAACAAGCTTTCAACTTCAACTCTTAGAGTATTTGGACATGATGTCAGTGATGAGTTGGGCGAAAAAATAAACATCCTCAAAATACAAGAGACTCCATGGAAACATCACTAAGTTGCAGGGTGTTGCAACAAAAGAACTGAATAGATAGATGGATGGATGATTGGAGGAAGGGTCATGGGGACAGTTGAACGTCGAAATGAAGTGATGCTATAGCACGAGAATGAAGTGATATAAGGAAACTTCTAGCAAAAAAGTAAGTAGATGGACAGCTTCAAATAAAATACTCTCCGGGATAAATGACTAAGGCAGCTAAGATGCAGTGCCACAAGGATGAACTTAATTCATAGTAAAACACTTCCCTTTGATGCGATTGGGAAGACGATTAGGTAAGAGCAGGAATGCCTTGGTATGGCAACGGTTTAACGTAATAAGTCAATAATAAGGAGTTTATTATAGGAGTCTGAAATTAGAGAGAATACTTGGAACAGGTATAAGGCATTATCGAATTATTCACGAAAGCTTTTCTTAAAAGCAGTTTACAACATGGATTTACTAGGACAGAAAACAAAACATATTTTTTAAGAAATCTTTCATTTAGCAGAAATCTTTCATTTCATACATTGAAATATGAACTTTTTGCTATATAAGTAGATAACTACTTGGAAGACCATTTAGCGCTGCAAATTTTGTAAATTTGATGATAGATGATACCTTTTCCGGTTGATTTCATTAGAGATTATCACTGGAATTATACAAAAACTGACAGGCCCAAACGCAAACATATGTACCTCGTCCGAGATATTAATTCCATATCCGTTTCTTTTGAAAATATTAACTAATCTCCAGGCATCCACTCACCATCCGCAAGGCCTCAATCCCTATTGCATATTCTGTTAATGATCAATTGAAAATGCCTTCTAACCCACTCGTCCTCACATTCTCTTTATCGCATAACTTTCTTTAGTTTACTTTCATTATTAAATGTCTTCGGTCTCATCCATTCAGAACTTTCGATATTTTCGTTAACTCTCTTAATAAGTTGTTAGGTTAGGTTAGGTTAAGTTAGTGTGGCAGTCTGAATAGACAGACTCACTTAGACTATATAGTCCATTCTGATACCACGAAAACTAGAGATATGGATGTCCCTAGTTTCCCCCCTTGAACCATCCTGAGCGTCTCAAGAAACTGTTAAGTCGGTCCGATCGCCAGGGCGGGGAATTGCAGAGAAGGTGTTTTATGGACTCCTCCTCTTCTTCATCCTTACAGCTCCTGCAGAAGTCACTAGTCGCAATCTTCAGTCTTATTGCATGTCTTCCAGGCAATGAGACTTCGAGTCCCCATCTCGCATTAGAAGCTTACAAGTGGCTAGAAGCATACTCACGGACTCCAACTCGGCTGGAGGAGTCCGTAAGGTTGTCCCTATTCTTGCTGTTAGTATTACTAATTTTTGTTCGTCAACAGTTGGGCTTGTCATCAATTAGATTACTAATCTCATCGCAGCATTTTTTCCAAACTGAAAACTTGCCTCTTAATTTCCAGATTGACTGACGATAATTTTATTAACATCTACACCGAAATACTCGTAGGTGAATTCATCCATCAATCCAAAGCTGTAGTTTCTAACGTTCATACGGTTTTCGTATCTAATAAACTCATTGCTCATTGAAAGAAATAACCTGGTTTTGTTCTTCTTTACTGCCAGATCATCCACTTGCTGTCCCCTTCTCAATGCTTGAGAAGGCTGCAGTAACATCTCATAGTTTTCGGCCAATGATGTTTACATCAAAAGCGTATACAAATGACATATGACTTTCATATGTACCATGCACTGATCCTTATACGGAATAAGGGAGAGCTTCTCGCACAGTTTCGTGAAGCTTTTAGTATAAAACGCTTTGGTCTCATCCACTTAGAACATTTCATATTTTCGTAAATTTTCGTAATATTAATTTGTACTCGTCAATAGAGGGGTTTGTTATTAAATCGCTTGTTAGCATCTGTTTGCAAACAATACTTTTCTCCTAATTTCCAATTTGTAATCGCTTAGTTTATTGACGACGGAGCTGAGACAGATGAATTCATTCAACTATTCAAAGTTTTAGTTGTTAACATTCAAACGGTCTTTCGAATTATATTGTTTTTGTCCTCGTTTACCGACAGGTCCACTTTTGTTGGTTCCATAACAACTCATGAGAAGGTTGTAGTAACATCTCAATTTTCAATCAATAATATTGATATCATCAGTGTACGCATGACTGTTGATTGTTGATGCCCTCGAACTTAAATAACTTTTTTCTTTTAATACATACAATTTTTTTATTCAGGTGAAAAATAAGATATATTTATTAAATCTTTTTAATATTTTATTGCATTGCTCTAAACAATCCAAATGTTTATGTTCTGTTTTGTAAACTGCGGGAGAGGAGTTCTTTGGGAGTGAACGGAATGTGGCATTTCTTGTCTTGCGATTTTTATAATAGATAAAAGTAGTGAACAAAAAATTTGCCTCGAATTTTGTATGGCAAATTGAATTTCAGGTGTTGAATTATTTAAAATGTTAATGAAGGGTTATGACGAATAATCGAATTTTTCAAAAAGAAGTCCATACTAATGGTGCTGGGCATTCAAAGTCAGTCGAAATGTGGTGAAAGATGTATCTCATATATTGATATTCGATTCGTTGATCTGTTAAATTTTTGCTATGACTATAAGTGATGCATAACGCCTTAAATGTTTTGCTCTTTCCCAACCCTTTGAAACCGGTTACAGGTAGGTGCAGGCCTACCTATTATTAAAAAGTTCATGTTGTTGTCGTTGTGGCACCGATTAAAGGTTTCTGGCAGTATAATGAAATTCATTTTCGGGTTCTATTGTAAAAAATTGTCTAATTTTTTCCTCAAAGGTTGTGAAGATTTAAGATAGAAATATATACAAGTACTTGTTTTTAGCAAAAACATTGTGTTTTTTAGTGAAAAACATTGTGCAATTTTGTGAAACATTTTCCCTCAACTAGCTATTAATTTTATGGTATTTTTTGATAATTTTGAAAAAAAAGGAGAAAAAGGAATCTTACGAATTTGAATGTTGTACGTAAATAATTCCTGTTAAATTCCACTGCCGATGAGCAATCACAAGAAGTAGATCAAAGCAATATTGTCACCAGAATTCATAATTTATTTCACCCAATAACGGTCGGATCACCAAAATTTAGCCGGCCTGCAGAACAAAAATGTGACGACTCAGCGGTTTGTATTCACAATAATCACCTAGTTTAATCAAGAGATCTCTTCAAAGCGAAAATTCAATTTTGTTTCATTGTATAGTTGATAATTATTATGCATTTTACAATGATTTCCTTATAAAAGCTGTTGTGTTTTTTTTTTAACATTCATCATCATGAAATGTTATATTTATCAAAACAATTCATAACTTTTTTTAATGAAGAGTTCGTAACTGGTGCTTTGCTTTACTATCGTTTACAGGCGATTTCATAACATTTTATTAACACCGTACAGTTTTTCTTTAAAATAATTAAAATTTTGTTTTGTTTTTTTGTTACAACTTCTTTCTACTCGATACGTTACACTTGGTTACATTCGATGGTTTCGAAATTTTCTGATTTGCAAACTGCAGCAAATCTCGTTCAACATTTTATTACCTCTGTTGTATTTGTTAGTTTTCATATTAATCGTTTCTATAGTTATGGCCTGGCTTAAACAAATTGTAGTTAATATTATTGTTTATTAGAGAGCTGCATAATTAGTTATGGTCTTGTGCTTTTTCTTGTTAATAATACAACATTTGAGAGACGTCAAAATTTGCGAGAAGGAAGAGTAGCGGCCAGTTGGGCGGTTGCATACTAATGTTTTACTACGAAGTTGTTTATCACGGAAATGCAGTTGGTGGTGTTTTGAAAGTAAATGCATTAAGTAATGAGGAGAAACTCTGAAATGTCTGTTATTAAAGGCAAACGGAAATAGCGCCATATGATACACTGAACGATTAAGGAAACCCTTTCTTTTGGGAGTCCGTAATAAAAGTCGTTGGTGTTCTTTAACAAGTTTTGACAATTCGGGAATATTTTTCGGTTTTTAGATTTCATCAAACCTTAATAAGGCCGCCAGGAATGAACATAAACAATAAAATGAGTGCACGCTGATTGAATGAGAGAAGTTTTTCTATATCTATAAATTTGGGCATCCTAACATTACGTTTGCTTTACCTCACAGCGCTAGTTCTGATTACCAAAAGTGGCCCACTGGGCATGTTGTATCAAAAACACAACCTTCACATCAAGAAAGGTGAGGTCCTTACCCATTTAAAGTTTGAGAATAGGTTAAGGTTGTTTCGATCCAAAGGCCTCTAAACAATTTTTTAATTTTACCTTTGATCCTGTGCAATCAATCCATTTTGCCAAAAAAAAAGAATTGTGGAAATTAGTCATTGAAACACAAATATTAATTATTCATTAAAACTTTTTCCAAAATCATGCACTTATGGCAACGAATAATACAATCATCAAAACCTTTTTCAGGCATATTTTCCACAAAAACCATCATTTCTCTATTCTATCGATTGAAAACGCAAGCTGTTTGTTTTGAAAACAGAAAAAAGTCAGAGTCATGTTCAAAGAAGACCATAGTTCGACGACATTTGCGGAGTTTTTGACCAGATATTCGTTCATAATGATAGCTATGTGAGATAGTGTGTTATCATGGTGCAAAATCCAGAAGTTTTCTTTTGCCAAACCAGCGTTTAATCAAGCTTTCTTCCTTAAATGCCGAATAATGCCCATAAAATGTTCTTTATATAATTTCTAATCTTCTAGCAACAATTCCGTGTGCACAGCAATGCGATAATCAAAGAGAACAGTCACCTTTATCTAGTATTTGATTTGCTTTTTTCGTCTTCGACTCAATTGGAAGGCGTCGAAGTTTATTAATTGGCCTGCATGTAAACCTTGTAAATCTATACCACCTCATCATTGCTTATAATTCGTTTTATGAATATTGACTCGTTTTTCTTTTACGAGTATATCTTCTGTTGAATGGAAACGAGTACCTCCAAGTGGTAATTTGAATTTTGAAAAGAGCAAAATGACAACCGAAGTCATATTAATGGTATTTGTTGAGTTTTTTGCACAAATTTGTTCCCACTGATAGACTAGGGAAGTAATGCGTTATCGTGGTGTAAAATGTATGAATTTTCTTTTTCACAAATCCGACATTTTTCAACAAATTACCTCTCTAAAACGCTGCATAAAGTTTAAGTAATCTACGTTATTTGTCGTTTAACCTTCTGGCAAGAATACCGAGTGCATAATGCTGCGATTATTGAAGAAAATAGTCAACATTACTTTGATTTTTTATCGACTTTTTCGGTTTCGGCTCAGTTAGAAGGTGCCATTCCGAAGTTTGATGACTGGCTTGCATATAAGAATCATAAGCTCATTTCTCATTACCATATATAATGCGTGTTTTGAATGTCATCATTCAATTGTTCTGTTTTGCGATTCATCTGTTCTGCTATATATTACGCGAAGAAAGTTTTGAAAAAAGTACAGGTCTTTTCTCATACACAAATAATCATGCAAAATGATTTAAATGATTGATTTAAACATGATTATCAGCCCCCATTTCCTTCATTTTGTCGTTACCTGCAGTTGCGGGTGATTTTTTTTGGTCATCTTAACTCCAGTTGAGGATGTTGATAGTCGACCATAGCGAAACAAATCTACCACTGCATATCGACCGCTCATGTGCTTTTGTTTTTGATAAAATCGATTCTGCATAAGCCTTCTTTCTGCAAAAGCCTCTACTTCAATTTCCATTTGAAATAGAAAATGTAAGACAGATTTTTTATTTGATTTGGTTCTCTTCTTCTACTTCAATTTCCATTTGAAATAGAAAATGTAAGACAGATTCTTGATTTGATTTTATTATCGTCTGCAAAATTAAAAAAAATCGCTTGAGGTGAACTGACAAAATCGATCACTGTAAACAAACTTAATTTCAGATCGCGCTCAAACTAAGCATCAGTATAGCGGCCAGTTATGTCGTGACAAAAGTTTTTTAATAAGCCCTTCAAACTTTAAGGCTTTGAAATGAAATTTAAGGCTTCTTAAATGATTTACTATTGATACTATTCGGACAGATTGTAGATTTAAGGAATTTATTTTTAATGACTTAACAACAACCACTACATTGTCTTTTTGATTACAAGTTTCGAGTCCACCTACACCCTATCTGGAAGAGATAAAGAGACAAATATTCGATCACTTATGTGCTACTTCTAGCCTTAATAAAAATTCAACATGTTAGTTAAAAAATAACTGAGCTGTGAAACATTATTTCATTTCCAACCCTTTCGATTGAAACTTATTCGTTAACTATTAGCCAACACATAAACAACCACACCCGACCTTAGCTAATAATCATTTTTACCTTTCCCATTTTTGTAGCTGCAGTTGTGTCATTACAATGATAGTTATAATCACTTTAGACACCTTGACGCCCATTTGCAATACCTACACTTATAAGTAATGCCATAATACTTTTATAGAAAACATTTCCGTTTTGCAACATTTATTTGCTCATACAAATTAACACTGGAAAAAATTCAGTCACACAAACACACGCACACAGATACTTCAAGAGAAATAAAACTCCAAGTACTTAAGACAAATTGGGTCAATTAAAAAATCATAAAAAAGAACGAGAAAATACATTTATATGTTTTTATACAAAATATATATGTATGTACAGTTTTAACAGCTCATTTCTGCATATATTTCTCTAAAAACCAAAGAGTTTTACAGACTAAAGTCGATTTGAAACGCTAAATGTGTGAGCGTATGAATGTATAACTTTCTGCAGAGTTTCTCAAACGTTTGTCATGGCTTCTCTTATGAAAGGGTTTGCAGAAAAATATTTCACAAATTCAATTCCCCGATTCTACTGTGTCATTAATTCGGTAAATTTTATAAATTTTCACGAAAAATGTCCATCATCATGGATTCTGCTGGAAACCGAATACTTTCCGGCCGGAAAAATCTGCATCATTTACTACAACAAAGGCTTGAAAAAACATATTTTTTAATGCGTAAGAGGGTTCTTAAATTGTTCCTCACTTTATAAAAACGCATTTCATACATTCAATTCTAATTAATTTTCTATCTGATGCGAAAAATTGCACACGACATTGATATTATTAAAGACAATGTTTGCATTCGGCAATCGTTACAGCGCTCAAATACCTGAATTTTTCAAAAAATGGGATTGTTAGTATGCAGAGGTGGTGATAGATTGATAGAGATGATTGATATGAGAGCGGGGGGAGTAGCGGGGAATCCTCTAATCAATTTAATACCTCTCTCGTTGTAGTTGTGGAATGTAAATGTTGGACTGCATTACGAATTATCCAATTGCGATGATCTTTAGGAGGACCAATTTCACAGTTGGTTTCTACCAGAGAACTGAAAATTGCAACTTTTAATTTGGGTCATATAATTCCACAGTCATGTGAAATTATATGTAATTAAATTGATATTGCACAAATTACAAGTGGCGATAAGTAAAGGATGAGAATTAGAATTAGTGTCAATTCAAAGGACATTTATTGAGGCAACGAGTTGTGCTTACCAGTTGAGATCTGATTTGTAAGTCATTTTTTTTTTATTACAAAACTTTTGACAACAGTTAAATTCATATGTTACAATTCAGAATTCAGTTACATTTGGTACACATATTTTCACTCAATGGAGTTATGTAACACTTCAGGGGCAAAAATTTGAGTTAATTCACAATAATATTCTTACATAAATACATTTTACAAAAAAAGGTTGATTTTAATATAAATTCAATGGTAAATTCAAATATGTATATAATCTTAAAATTATGGCAAAAATGTTGAAGTTTAGACAGTTAGAAAAATTATTGATTAATTAATTTTCTATCAGCGAAAAAAAAAACAAAGAAAAACAACCCGAAAATCATATTTATTGAAATAGTTTGCTCTTCCACCCTCACAAAGCAACCAACCTAATCCGGAATTAATCCTAAACATTCAAGGAACAACCTGCCAAAAGTCCATTTCAAACAGATGACCCTGATTATTATTTATGTGTGTAATCCAGAAATTCAATTCAGAATTTTGTTGCCTGTGTTACAAGAATGTTACAATCGTTATAGCAGTCAAATACCCGAATTTTTCAGAAAACGAGGTTGTTACAAAAATTACCGCTTTCCTGTCTTCTGTGAGCAAAAAATAAAAAAAAAACCAAAAGTTTCACTTATTGAAATGATTTGCTTTTTAATCCTTCCAAAGTAATCCGGAGACAATCCCAAACATTCAAGTACCAACCTGCCAAAATTTCATCTCAAAAAGATAATCCTGATTGCTTGTTGCAAGAATACTACAGACAATTTTCATAAATTGAAAATTAATATAAATTTAGATGTATTCCCAACGGATACAAGACCGAGCGTACTTGCAACGGACTTGTCTTTAATATGCTGTATGTGATTAAAAAAAAGGAATTGCAATATACAGGGTTATTCATTTTTCTATTTCAAAAGTAAAGTTAAATAAAACACACATAAAGCTATGATTTCGATGAAACTTTTATTTCGTTATAATGCTTGGACTTTGCCATTTTGGAGTACACTCGATTGGTCGCAGCGATGGATCCTTTGGAAGTAGTTTCCGACTACTTTTTCGCACATCTCGGGCAGTACGTTTGGGAATTATCCGTGTGAATTCGGTTTTGTGGATCTACAAAAAAGTCTAACGCTGTCAAATCGTATGATCTTGGCGGCCAAATGATGTCGCCAAAACGTGAAATTACGATTTCTGGAAACTTCTCATGTAATAAAGCCAAAATCGATCGACTGTAAACGAGTATCCCCAAGTGGTAATTTGATTTTTTGAAAAGAGAACAAGACAACCGGTATTTGTTGAGATTTGTGCACAAATTTGCTCCCACTGATAGCCTAGAGAAATAGTGCTTTATCTTGGTGCAAAATTTATGGATTTTCTCTTTCACAATTCTGGCATTTTTCAACGAATTTGTTCTTTTAAACGCTCCTTAAAGTTCAGCTAATGTACGTTATTTATCGTTTGACCTTCTGCCAAGAATTCCGAGTGCATAACGCTGCGTTTATCAAAGAAAACTGTCGAAATTACCTTGACATTTGGTCGATTTTTCAGTTCCGGCTCAGTTATAAGACACCATTTCTAAGTTTATTGACTGACTTACATATTGAAATCGTAAACTCATGTCTCATCACCATACTAAGCTCACATTCAAAACACGCATTATAACATGTTGTAGTAAAAAAAAAAAAACAGTTAATATATTACACACGGCACGCGAACATCGCCCTCAATCGACGTCATTTTATTAAAAAAAAAAAAAAACGGTGTATGTATGTGTGTCCGTATGTTCCCTGTGGGCTCCTGTGTCATTTATTCGATAACATTAACATATTGATAGGTTATTGCTTAGCTATCGGATATGGTTTTTGAATCATAACAATTCATATATATACAATAAATGAGAATACCCTATTTGTTTTTAGAAAACCTATGTCTGTCTGTGTGTACTGTTTAAGCTCCTTTACTATTTAACCAATTTCTGTGAAATGTTTTTGTACTATTTCATAGACTTGTGTGATAGTTTTTAAAGTTGTCCGGTTTACGTATGTGACTCGGTTTAAAGAAATATTTAAAAGAATTGTTATGACCCAGATCATTAACCCCATATCATTTCAAATGCTTGCACCCTAGCCTAGGTTAAGAAACACAGCCCTCAGTATCATCAAACAATTTACACACCCATTTGCCATTACTCACTTTACTTGCACTCACACACAAACACATCATTTGCTCGTTCAACACACTCAAGAGTGGTACTTTAAGTAGCAATTTGTTGTTGGCATCCTCCAATGCGTTGCCACCAAACGGAAGAAGTGCCACTTCCATACGAAGAAGTGGCAGCGAAAACGTCGCTATGAAAGTTCGTTTGATGGCGGAAAAAAAGAAGCGGTGAAACAAAAAAAACGAAACTTTTTCAATTAAACTTTAGTTTAGTATAAGTTTCACAATATGAATGTACGAGTACACACTTTTTGTGTGAGCTCATTGCTATCTTTCTGTCTTTGTGTGAGAGTGTTATGCCATTTATAGTTTTTCCTTTTGTTTTGGGGATAGTTGTCGTCGTTTTCAGTTTTTTTTTATTCAAGTTCCCTTTTTGTGTGTGTCAAAAGTGTTAAAAACGTTTTCTCTCTGCTGTAGTGACAATCGAATTTGTTAAAGTTATAATAAAAGCGAAACATGCAAAAAAGCCAAATAAAAATTGATGACAATGTTTGGAAGATGCAGAAGAAAAGGGCGCAAAACTAAAATGTTAGTATAAGACAAAAATTTAGTCATTTATGAAAGTTTCTGTTGGTTAACTGGAAATATTTAACAAACACTTTTTCTAAAGTCAAACGGCAATTCCATTAAAAATGACCAAGCAGATTGTTTTGCAATAGTAACTTATGTTGCGTATCATAATGGATGCCGCATTTGCTCAGAGCAGAAAATATGCGTAATGTATCTGTTCTAATAAACAAACGATTTAGCCGATTGGTTTCATGTGTAAAAACAATTTTCCTAAATCACTGCTCCAGATAGCTTCGAATAACACTGCTCAATGACAAATTCTTTGTAGCCAATCAGCATATATTGTTCCCACAGCTGCTTTTATTTTAAAAATTTGAGTTTGCATGTACTACTGAAAATGTTTTCAATATAGCTTTTTATCTTTGCGCCACCCATCATAACTTAATTGCACTGTAATAAGAAAGTTGTCAATGCCAAACATCTCCCTCAGATGAATGGGAAATGGTCCTTGGCATAAAAGGCAAAAATCCATGTATGTAGAATTTTATAGACAAGAAAAATACTTGAGGCAGTTATCGTTCATCCATTGCGCTATTTTGAGGGCCAGACCCAATATCTAAGCAAGGCATGTTTCATTGCGATTGAGGGGGTAAAGAACCTACAGAAATATCCACGTTACAATGAGAAAACAATTTATTAAAGTTAATCGTACAATAATTTTTCTATTTCTTTAAGAAATTGCCATATTTACATTACAATTACATGTACTCTACTGTACTGTATATTACTGTGATGAAAGCCTATCTATGGCCACTTATGATAGGAAGAGTATATCTCAAACTAATAAACCCTGCGCCACCTATCTTACTTTAATCGAAATACCTTAAAAAATTATTTATTCAGACTTGCCATAACAGGTAAATGTGGTAGTGGTTCGATGATATTTGTTGAATTTTTTTCGAAGAAGTTGGTGCTTAATAATAGCATTGTGAGATGATAAAACATAAATAAATTTTCTTTCCACAAATCTGGCTTTTTTGACAAATTTTTTCTCTCAAACGATACCGTCTCATCTTTTGTCATGAAATTTGAGTGTACAATATCGGGATAATCAACATTAGCTCGACTTTTCACTGACTTTAACGTGTTCCTTCCGGTTTCGGCTCAGTGCGACTCGTAAATCCATTTCTCATCACCATTTATAATCCTTATATATTAATGTGGGACTGGAATTGAGTCTTTAGATTCAACGCCTGAGTTTTTAAAGAAAATTCGGATCTTTCGGAACTACTCGAGCGGCAATGATTTTCCTAAATTTAGTGTGAATATTACTTCAGTTGAAGATGTTAATAGCCTACTTAAACGAGGCAAATCTTCCTTCACATTTCGACCGCCTTTTTATGCACTGTACCACTCATATGCACCTGTTTTTTCATAGAGTTGATTCATCGTAAGCCCTGTGTTACATTATCAACGATTCGATACAGGAAATGTCATTTGCAATACAAAATTTGAGACAAATTCTTTGTTCGATAATTTTATTCGTTTTTTCATAGAGTTGATTCATCGTAAGCCCTGTGTAACATTATCAGCGATTCGATACAGGAAATGTCATTTGCAATACAAAATTTGAGACAAATTCTTTGTTCGATAATTTTATTCATTATAAAAATAAGCAAAACACACTAGAGATGAACTGTGAACAATCTAAATAGCAGATCGCGCTCATACTGCTTGTCAGTATAGAGGACAGTTGTGCCAACTTAGCAACAAAAAGAATTTTGACTCTGCTTTTAAGCGGACTGTTTAAATGATTATTTCCTGATAGGTTTCTGAAAAAAAAAAATAAAACAAAATCTCAGACAATCGGCAAAAGAATGAAAAAAGAAGCCAAATGAAATAATGTAATAGAAAAGAATTCACATTTCGGAAAAATTCAATTTTTGATTTTTAATTGCTGATACCATGTAAGGGATACCAACCAATAGAATTTAGTTGTTTTTCGATTGATTGGACGTTCCATTCTCGCTAAATAGACATATTTTTTTCAACTATTATTTTAATTTTTTCCCAAAGCCTTTGGAAACCTCCACAATTTGGTTAATGTCCTGATTGGGATTCAAGCTTTCGGCTTGGTATCGAGCTTTGGCCTTGGTTTGGCAGCAAAAGTTTTCCAATACCAGCTCCGTAGCTCTCGATCTCAGCCATGAGCCACAATTCTTTAAAGGTTTTTGTTAGTAGCTAATTATAGCACCTCTCTGCTCCAAGTTAGGAGCCAGGTTTTTTGCTGACTGTTCGAATTGACCTTAGTTTATTCAGCAAATTCCTAATTAGAGCAATTTCTTCCAGTTGTTTAATATAAATGTAATAATCAAGTAAAAGTTTAAATTAATATTTTTAAAGTGAACATTCCCTTAATTTTTAATACTCAATATAAACAGAATTTTACTAACTAATTTTACTTTTCTTTCCCATTTCAGGTAAGTTTCCCATATCCCTCGTAATGTCCTTCTGATACACTGAGCTGGTAAAGTATGACATATTTATAGCTTAAATTTAGAAACCTCAGGCTAAATATAAAATTTTTACCACAAACATAATATCGAACTTATACAAATTTCACACCCATTTAAACAGCAATATTGAAATATCGATTCCATACTCCAATACATCCAATACACGTACAAGTATATGCAACTACACGTGCACTCACACAAGTACTTGTGAAACATTTACACAGTCATCAACATCATCATCCGGCGGAGGGTGGTGATAATGTGACATGTTTGTCTCACCCACACATTGTAATACAGAAACTCAGTGCCACCCACTGTGCTGCTTTACGTACAGGAAACACTTTACCCCGAAAAAGTTTAAGTGTTCATTTCCTTACAAATATTCAAAAATTGTTAATAATATCGTGTTGGAGGGAAAGGAGAAACAGAGGAAAAAAATGTGTGTAGATGTAAAGATGATGTCTGTGATGAAGTCGATAGCAATGGTGATAATGATGAAGTACTTAACCATAATGATGATGATGAGGATGAGCAGCAAGCCGATAATGTTGACATTACTGTTCAATACGCATGCATGAGAATGTATCAAATAATGATATAGTTGAGGAATGGAAAATGCATCAACTTTGCTGTGTAGCATTTATATATATTTCTCTTCCAAATATTCCTTTGGTATGATGAATGTTTTTGATAGTGAAGAATATGACAAGGGACGGATTATTACTACTTTCTTCCTCTTAGGTGGCGACTGGAATATCTTATCTACTATATGCCGCTGCTAGAAAATAATTCCAAACGCTTCGATTTTCTGCGCTTTTCCTCCAATTCGTCACACCAAGTTTCGATAGTACTTCAAAAGCCTGATCCTTCCAATGGAGTTTTGGTCGCCTTCTTCTGCGCCGAGTATCGAATTCTTTGTTGAAAACTTTCCGTGCCGGAGCATTTGGCTCCATCCGCACAACATGACCCACCTAACGCAAACGCCGACGTTTGACCACGTCGATACGACGCCGACACTCTCCGTTAACGATGATGGGTCCATATATTTTCCGGAGCATTTTCTTCTCGACAACTGCTAGTATTGATTCATTCGCTTGCGACATAACCCAGGATTTTGTGCCATATAACAAGAAAGGTAGAACCAACGTCTGGTATAGTCGAATTGTTGTTTGTCGAGAAAGGGCTTTATTCTTGAATCGCTTGCTTAGCCCATAGTAACATCTGTTAGCAAGCAATATTTTCCTCTTTATCACCATGCTGACATCATTCGTTTTGTTTACAATGAAACCGAGGTAGATGAATTCTTCCATCACTTTAAAATTATAGTTGTCAACGTTCACACAGCCTCCCAAACGAGTAGACTCTTTGTTCGTTGACACCAATACCTTTGTTTCATTTTCACTGCTTCGTTCTCGATGCTTGAGAAGGCTGCAGTAACACCTAGCAGTTTTCTGGCAATAATGTCTATGTTATCTGCATATGCGAGTAACATGTGTCTTTTTATTAAAGATGGTACCAGTCGTATCAACTGCAGTTTTCTGCATAATCATCTCGAAAAGTATGTAGAAGAGGTCGCACGATAGACTGTCGCTCTGCCTAAATCCTCGTTTGGTGTAAAAAGGCTCACTTAGATCTTGCCCTATCTTCACTGAAGACTTCGTGCCAGTCAGCGTCATCGTTCAAAGACGTATAAGCTTCGTAGGAATTCCAAACTCGGACATGGCCTCATACAGTTTTTGCTGTATCGGGCTATCGAAGGCAGCTTTATAATCAACGAAAAGATTGTACGTGTCGACCTGTTTTTCTTGGGTTGTTGTTGATTGTTGATCTAAACCCACACTGATGAGATCCAATTAGGTCAGTTAGAATCGGACTTTGGGTGACTTAATATTATACAATCGTTACTGAAATTATACTAGCACCACCTACTATACATTAGGTATGCTGTTGTAGAAATCAACAACAATCCAACAATTGTTGGAAATGGGTGATTGCCATGGAACTGCTGATACAGGGGATCATATTGTTTATTTAAATATCAGTATTTTTTGTATAACTGCAGCGCCGCCTATCGTTTACTAATTGTACCAAACTATATACATATATGTACTATGTATAAATTTTGCGCTGTTTATTATACACACGTAAAGAACAATTTGCTAATATTTTACCTGAATCAAATGTTCATTGTTCGCCCCATTCATTGCTTCATTGTTATCGACTGAATGGTTTGAAAATTAAAAAGAACTCATAGACAAATACCCATTAATTTTTGAATAAAAAATGAGCATTTATTAATAGGCAAACACGTTACCTATCGCACATTAACGACACTATAATAGAAACTTTTGCCGGCGTATGGCAATAACTTACCAATGATTAAAGCCTTTAAGCAACACAATAGATAGAGTGTTACACTACTATAGCTTTTTAGTTAGATAGAAATTACAGGTTAAAGATTTTATTTCAATAAATCAGTAATCCTCATCAAAAGGGGCTGTTAAAATGATGCATGTTTAACCACAAGCCTTAGCAAAGTATAAGACTGTTGCGGATTTTAAGGAGTTTCATAAAGTTTTATTACAGTCATCGCTTCTACGAGTCAGCATGGCAAATTCATAATTCACTCGAATTTCAGTCATGCAACATTTTTAGTGATCAAATTCTTCTGAATTGAAAAGTCTTTTGGTTCTTATACTGATTGTCATATCCATTGGTATGGATCTCCATTTCTTTTCGTAGAGGTTTTGAAATCTTAAAAATATAACAACTGTTATTATGTTATGTTATGTTATTCTCAATCGATACGGCTGAACGGTATTAGAGATATTACGAAAAATACGAAATATGTGAATACGAAGTATGTGAAGTCAGACTTTAATATAATAATTTTTGCGCCCTCTATCATATACTGATTGAACTGCTTTAGATACTTGCAGGAAATACTGGAAAACCGTCACTTACCAATTTTATTATGCATGTGCATATTTATGGATCTATCGTGGGTAGTAACTACTTTTATTGATTTGAATTGATTTTTTTTTTTGTATAGCAAATTTTATGGAAAAGAGCGGCTTTTATTGGCTATTAAATACTTTGGTTTACAAACCATCTTCGGCCCTTGAACAACAACTAGCTAACTTTGTGTTAATCATTTGTATGATAAGAAGACTGTTCAGAACATACAGGTAACTACGCTGTGACCTGCACCTACTTGGAAACAAACGCCAACTTCAGGACAACAGCATGTCAAAATTTTAAATCATTTCCATGAAGCGTGTAGAAGCTTACATAGAATACACAGCCAGTCATGCGTTAAGTACACCGATTCGTTGGATTTAACTCTCACAATGCTTGTCGTATACAAAATGTACTGTTTTGGACACTTTCGTTTCGGGTTTTTAAATGATAGTTGACAAGCGTTTCAGTTCCGAAAATAGTTTTATAGTCTAATTAAGAATCAATCGCATAATACGTTTTATGCGCCATTATTTTACATTAAATGGAAGCCATGGCTTTGGAAGCCATTCATGATATATAAAAACGAATTTGTCAGTGTATCATTGCAGAAGGAAAAACCGTTTCATGCCTCTATGCGAATCACACTGACAGTTACACCCGCTAATCTTTTTATAAAAGATGAAAATTGATTGAAATAGCTCGCGCGCTCCCTGTAGTTTACTATTTACACTATTATGGAGACTACCGCCAGCTGGTAGTTAACAATTTGTCAAATCGCCATTCGAATCAAGTGAACGAAGTAGGTGTTCATGAGGAACACACATAGATATCTTTATCTTCTTTATATATATAATTCTACTGTACGGGCGTTGTCAGTGAACTCCTCCTAAACGGCTGGACCGTTTTGCATAAATTTTTGTATATGCGTCTGGGTGGTGCCCGGGATGGTTTAGATTTACAATTCGGTCCAATTGGACAAAGGGGCGTGGTACCTCCCATACAAACAAAAAATTAAAAATCAATTATTTCTGCTCCTGGTTACGGTATTTGAACAAAATTTGGTGCGTAGGTTTTGTGTACATATCTTAAGTGCTACTGCAAATATGGGCGGGATTGGACAATGGGGCGTGGTACCTCATATACAAACCATAAATTAAATATCCAATATTTCTGCTCCTGTTTACGGTATTTGAACAAAATTTGGTACATCGGTTTGGTGTACATATCTTAAGTGCTGCTGCAAATGTGGGCGGGATTGGACAATGGGGAGTGGTGCCTCCTATACAAACCACAAATTAAAAAGCAATTATTTTTGCTCCTGCTAACGGTATTTAAACAGAATTTTGTTTAACATTGAAACATTTCCAATAAAAATAAAATTTGTAGGCAAAGCAACGTTTGCCGGGTCGGCTAGTTTTTATATATATATCGTGACCCTTTAGGCGTTGGGATTTAAAGATTTTACTTTTATACTATTGAGTCGCACATTTTTGTGTTTTACAAATAATTCGGGAAAATGATGGAAGACTCTCAAGTATTGTGATCGTACATTATTAGTAATCGGATGACTTAAATCAGTTTGGTTAAATACTTTTATACGATTTTTAAAATTTCCTTTCTCTGTTTTCTGCCAAATTCTGTAATTTATATCATCTATTTTAAATGTATCACTTAATATAATTTCCTTATAATGTTTTCTAATCAAATTTCAATCATTCCCTTTTCTCCAGCACTTTATATTTCCTTATTATTATGATTTTAATACGACGCCAACTGAAATATTTCATATTTGATGAAAGTAATTTTTCGCTTCTCTTTTTTGTGTTGATTGAAAACATAATATCGACAAATGTTTTGCAATAAATACAAAAAGATATGATGGAAAAAATAGGGGGGAAATATCAATAAGAAAATACTCTGAAAAAAAAAAATGTATGTTAAACGCATTTGTTTGGTGCAGAGGTCAATGACCCTGCCTCTGCACATCACGCCATAAGTAGATGAAACATCTTACTAAGTGTCCGTCTTTCCTTATTTCAAAATAATCAAGAAAATGATTGAAGTTTTTGTGTATAGAGAAAAAAAAAAAGACAGCATGAAAGAGAAAATATGTCATAGATTTGTGTAACACCACTCGACGCCTCTTCATCCAACCGTCCCTCCCTTCCTTTCACCCTTGGCTAATGTTTATTTGATGATTGGAAAGAGATGAATTCCGTATGTCAACATATGGCAAAGTCGACACGTTCCGTGTACGTACACATCAGAGTTAGGTGTTGAATACTTCATGAGGCATAGCCGCCCTCCTTTCGTATGGGGAAAGTACATACATACTTACATACGAGCATGTTGCATGCACTCTGGGAACTGCGAGCGAGAAGTGATGCCAAGGGACATTAGAATTTTTGTATTTTGGTCTCTAGAGAATTTTAATGGTCTTTCGAAGAAGAACCCCGCGAGTTTGGTAACGCAAAATATTTCTAAAATGATGGCGCTTCAAGTTTTATTCTTTCTTTTCCGTTTTTGTGCCATTTGAACAGTTTGAACATAAATATTTAAAATCTTTATTTCGCTGTTTTAGTTGTGTGGGGGTGTGTGGGGGAGGAAGGGACTATACGATATATATGGGACGACACTATGATCTAAAGTGCCTTTTAATGATGCTAGGTGTGGTAAGAAATTGTTAATAAATTGTTGATTTTATAAAGCTTATTCAAAAGGTTGATGTCTTTGGTTATGGTTTTAATATTCCTAGAATTTTGCTGTGTTATAATTTTGCCGTACAATGCTGATATTCTGAAAGATTTTATTACATCGAAAAATGAGTGAAATAATTATAATTGTTCAATGACTTCATTCGAATAATAATATTTGAAATCTGCCATTTAAGAATAAATTGGGAAAAATAATCTCTTATATATGAAAAACCTATAAAGCTCAGGCCCTCACCGAGAAAAGGTGATAGCAGTGCGACCTCGCTTGAAAACAGCAAGCTGATTATACATAATGGCGCACCAATAGCAATACTAAAAAAAATTAAACCCAAATACATTGATAAATGTATTTTATTTATTTATTTATTTTTTTTATTGTGTAGAAGATGCAATCCTTTTTTGTTCTTTTTAACTAATTGGTTTTGAAGATGAAGGACTGTAAATTATAATGCAAATGCGACACCTGATCAGAAAATTATTCATTGCGGTATCGCCTCAAATATTGTTTCAATGGACTGCTTTAATTCATTGGTCAAATTCATTGGTTTCGTTTTGTACACCTCTTGCTTGACGTAACCCACAAAAGAAAAGTCTGGTGCAGTCAGTCAGTCAGTGCCTAAACATGGATTATGTTAAGTATGTAAACGGCGAAAATTGCCACATCTAATACGTAACATAAACTATTATCCCTTTTTCCAACGAAAAATCGATTTTTTCTTTATTTTTCTCTAATGAACACGCCTGCAATTAGTATGGTCGCTGAAAGCAGTCTGTACCTATAGATTGGCCTGGCCTTTTCTCGCACCAATTAGTTTTTGAAAAGGAATAAATATGAAAATATCCCCGAAAATAGTGAAAAATATTGTTATATTGTGAGAAGTTAAATTGTGAGAGAACTTGTAACAATATATTGTCGTTTATAATATGCTGTCGAAAGCACATAGTAATTAATAATACTCATAATATTTTTGTGATAATATATTAATAGCCAGATTGCAATGATGTCTTGATGTTACATACTATTTTCTGGCATGCCACCTATCGTATGTTATTTATACTATTTTAGATACTTTAGATTTTAGACATCCAACTAGCGACTCGCTAAAATTTTGGCACAAATGAATTAATTCGATATGTATCTATATATGTAGGAAGCACAAAGAAACCCCATTATTTTTGTGTATCTTAAAGATTTGCCGAAATTTTGGGAATACACTCAAAGTTTCAAACTTCAACTTGAAAGTGATTAAAAATGCCAAGCACGAAATTTAATTAATTTTCGCCAACACAAACTAAATTTGTCTTTCGTTTACTCTTTCCCCACATATTTGTTACCTCCTCCCTGATGGCTCTTGCTAACTACAAATTATCAAGTTTTTGGTTGCCTTAGCAGAAGGGTATGAAATAAAGGACGAAGAGTAGTATGTCGTCTAATTTTTTCTTATACCATTTTCCGCTCTCACAGTGATTTTTATCCAAAATAATTACTATCTTGTTGTCTGTGTTAGAGGTCACGTGATGCAATTTTCTCCTCTGTACGGTCATTTGGAAACATGATACTTATAGTAGTTCGGATGAATATTTTTTTTTTGGTTGCTTTTTGGTTGATAGTGCTGGCAAAGATACATTACGTTTTTGGGGTGTTATCCGCATCATCATCATCATCTGCCTTAGCACAGCTCAGGCAAAAGGAAAAACTTTTCCACGTTTACGCTTTCATCGTTTTGCTTGGCATCCACTGCCACAGCGCGAACAGTCTGTCGGTCCAGACTTGGCTAACACAGCAGTAATAGCAGCCAGAGCAAATATCACCAAATTCTTGTCTGTGGCTTACACTTGAGTTGTGCTCTTTCTAATAGTTTTGTTGCAACATGTAAGTATTTTAGCAAATTTCCGGTTTTTTCTTTCTATCTGTAAAGTAACAACCACTCAATGAGAGGTTGGAAAGTAACGGACAGGTGAAGGAGGGAGTGTGGAGACATCTTTTACTTTGGTCATGTAGTGTTTTTTGTATAATGTCCTCTTGTTGGATGTCATCATACATGTCCCCTTAATGTCATTATCGTTGTATTTCCTGCAAACGTAGTTGAAGTGGAAACTAGAAGTCGGAATGCTTCCAAATATTGTTGACCCCCTCTTCCTTTTTCTCGATAATAAAGGCAATGTTTAGTGCTGAACATATGGTGCCAAATAAAGATTGTTGCAATTTTCACACGATCTTGCTGTTGTAATGACTTTCTTTCTTTTTGTTACGTGTTTCCAATTTCTTTCATTTCACTTGATGATTGTGGTCATGAGGGAGCGGAGTGAGAGAAGTACCATCCAAAAAAATGTGATTAATTTGATGTATCTGGCAAATATTTAAATACAAATAAATATAATTCGCTTGATGAACAAAGAAATATTCACCTAAAGTGTACATATGCGGCATGTGATGTTTAGAATTTTATAGCAATAATTTGAACGTCACCTATCGTTGATTAAGTTTATTGCCTACCAGGCGTTGCCCGTATCTCCAATGGATTTCCAGTGCGTTGATGCGTTTTGCTTTAGAACGCGTACGTCTTGATTTTATTTTGATATCGTATGTTAACAGTACTATTTTCCAAACATTGCCTAATATGATAGCAACGTCTTGCTAAAGTTCCGAGTAATTGGAATAAACTTTACAAGAGCCTTGACGAAACACACAAACAATTACTTATTGACTTCTGTAAAATGCTAATTGTTGATTTCTTATTCATAAGGCGATTAGGGTTCTAACCTAATAGAAATTTAAAAAAATATATACCAGTTTTTCTATTTTAATTGTACACTTCTTAGTTCGTTCTCATCTGTGTGTGACTCATTAGGATAAAAGGTTGTTCATGTCTTATACTTCCGTCATACTGAAGTGACTCAGGTGATCTGTATGGTACGTTATTAGTATCATCCCCAAGAATTCTCCTATTGGGCAACAACGTCTTGACAAAATTTCTTTACATTTGCATAAACATGGCACGAATGTTTACGAAACACATACAGCGATATTCATGGATTTCTATGTAAGTAGACAAATTTTAATAATTTATCTCTTACTTATTATGACATCTAGAAACAAACAATATATTCCAACTACTGTGTTTCAAGTAGTTCACATTTGTGTTAATTATCTAGAAAAATATGAAATCATATTTCATATATGCGATCAATTGGAGTAAATATTATAGTTGCTTCTGAGTCATACTCAAGCTACATTGAAGAGACTCATGCGACCCCTATCGAACATTTACTGAACTATTCTCCAAACATTATTGTTCCTTATTGTTCAACAATACTTTGCGAAAGTTTGATTGCATTCGCATGAACATCACGGGCGACTGTCCGAAACACACAGATAGATACTACGTATGATTTCTATATGTGTAGGAAAGTAATGATTACTTACCAGGTTACAGTTTATTAGAAAGCCAATTTTGTATTCCAATTGTTTCTATCTATGAAATCGCTCACATTTGTGTTAATAAACTAGAAAAAGTGAAATCATATTTTATATATATGTACCCTATCACATATGTTTATAATCGTCTATAAATCCGGTACATCGCATTGCTGGTCAATTAAATTGCAATGAAGAAAACTGTTAATAATAAATGAAACTAATTACAATTAAAGAAAATCGTTTGCAACTTTCACTTTGTTGTTGTGATTGCAAATGGAAAATCATTGCAAAATGCATTTAATGCATCGTTAAAAGATGGAGCTGCATAGACAGACAGAATGAGAGAGATAGAGTATAGTTAAAACAATAAAGCAATTTATTTAAATTATAAACCACAAAGCGGGCGGTAAAAGCAAGCTAACTATTAGCATACAGGCAATTTAACAACGCAATATTATTAACATAATTGTGAATTAGTTAAGTAACGGCCTCCTCAATTTGTGACAAAGGTGCACAGAAGAAAGAAATCATAACAAAGGGTGTTCCAGCAAGAACGATCGATATTAACAGCAAATATTATAATGAAATAGGCAAGAAATTGTTGATTTCTTTATAAAATCATGATATTGGCACCAGTGTAAAAATCAATATTGGTTAAATTTTGTACGCCAAGACTTTGGCGACACCGCCTCACTCGATGGTCAAAATTTTGGGATTCATATCTGTATAATTACTTTTCAATTATATCAACACTCTTTACTAACTTGTCCTTTAGCTGCTGAATTTTTGTTGGTATGTTGTCATACTTGTTCTTGATAACCCAAACTAAACTTGTTCTTGAGACAATTCGAAGAAGAGAAGTTCTCAGGCAGCAAATCGCATGATTATGATGGTCAATTGACTTCGCTAAATCGGGAGATGATACTGTAACTTGATTATCTTGCAACTTCTAATTCCATAAAGCCGTTGTTGCATTGATCGTATGGCACGTATTCCATTCCAATTGGTAATTCAAAGAAAAGAAGTTCTCAGGCAGCAAATCGCATGATTATGATGGTCAATTGACTTCGTTAAATCGGGAGGTGATACTGTAACTTGATGATCTTGCAACTTCTAATTTCATAAAGCCGTTGTTGCATTGATCGTATGGCACGTATTCCATTTCAATTGATCGACAGGCTTCAATTCGTGCGTTTCTGTGCTTTATCGTAAAGAGAACAATCCTTCGTCGAAAAATCCGCTACTCGGACTTCGGACCACATTTCCTTTTGAAATCGCCACAGACTAAACTTGAAAAATTTACAAACCAAATATAACAATCATTTGTCGTTTAAGCCTCGTTCGTATTTAACATCGATCTGTCTTTTTGGAACACCCTTTGTAATAGAGGAGCATAAAGATACAATGCATGGCTGGATAGTTCCTTGTTGTATAAAATATTAGAAAGGTGAATATATTTTGCCCATACCAATTAATTTTCTGTCGCGATTTATATTCAATTGATTTTTGCCACTTTTTCTTCACTTTAATTCACTAAAGCAGATCAACTTAAAGTTTCTCTCCAAAGTCTACTTCAAACAGTGAATTCAGTTCAGAAAACGTAAGTTGGTAACCAAATTCCTATCTGCTGAAGTTACTTCGGCTTTAAATGAAGCTGACTATCAATTTATTGATTCAAAGGATTCCCTACCCAAAGGAATGTGCTAAAGCATTGCTGCTCTTGCATCGGCTCCTCTTGATGGAGAGGAAAATGTGCATTGATATATTTTCTGATTCTGATCTTCAGATTATTCACTGAAATTACTTTGCCTGTAAGTAAAGTCGATTATTAATTTATTGACATTGAAAGGCGTCCTTGCAGAACGGAATGTCTTGTGGCACCATTGTGCTTACATTGGTGCATCTAGGCCAGCGAGAAAGTATGCAAGAGTATACCTTATGCAAGCAGGTGAAGGTGATAATCAAGTGATTGTCACTCAAAGAAGAACTTAAAATGGTACAGCGCTAACATCGGTGCCTCTTGATCAATGGGAAAGCGCACAGGGGCTGCTGCTTATCCACCGAGGTTATTAACTTATTGACATCTGAAGGACTCCTCATTTGAAGGAAGGCCTAAAGACTGTACTGCACTTGCATCGTCGAATCTTGATCGGCAAAAAAATGTGGAAAGTCATGACTTCTGTAAGACGATCGTTATGACTTCTGTAAGATGATTAGCAATTAATTATCATTTGAAGTTACCACGACTTTGTGAAGTCGGTTATCAATTTATTGGGATTCAAATGATTCCCTACCTAATGGAACGCCTTAAGCCACTAGTGCTATTATACCGGTATATATTGATGGGGCCAGAAAATGTGCCATAGTATACCGCTTGTTCATGGAAATTACATCGTCCTTGAATAAAGACGACCATCAAAGGATTTTCGACAAAGTTTTCTTTAAGCAACTACTCGTATATTATCAAATTTGTTATTAAGGGCTAAGGGGATATCCGCATAGAAGAAATTATTTAAGCCGAAAACTCTTCTTTAATTTAATTTAATTTAATTTCTTTCATCTTTTATTGACATGTACTTTGGGAAGCAATAATGTAAGCAGTGGTCCTAAGTTTACCAAGAAAACTTACAAATGTTTACAATTAATACAATATCCATTTTGAAAACGTTAGAACAGTGACTAATTTTTCTACCCGTTACAATAAAGCCTTCTGCTAAGCGTTAATGTAAACAAAAATGTTGCGGGTATAAGGAAAATATGTAAATGATTCTAAATGTAGTCCACAATTTTAGTGGGATAACGTTAGATAAACTGGTATTTTAACCGCCATTAAATCGAATATTTTGAAGTTTCTTTTGAGTTTTCTTCGAAAGATTGCGAAATCTAATATAATTGTAGACATTTCGATAGATTTGTTTAAAGGCTGGTGAGATTCTTCCCCCTTTTTTTCGTAATTAAATAGGAAGCCTTTAATTCATTTGTATTTTGCTTACTTTGCCGGGGGTCAATAAACTTGGCTAATGCCCTCTGTGACAAAATATTTTTTTTCTTTGTTAATAAGAAACGAAAAAAACAAAAACAAAAGAAGAAAAAGAAGTCCCTTTCACACAATAAACAGACAATGAGGCAATAATAATAGACAGTTAACACACCCATCATTTGATATTTTAGTAAACCTCCACCATCACCACCGCCATCGCCAACAACACTTTCTACATAGTAGGATGTCATGCATATGAATGTCTTGAAGACAGTAACCCAACACCATGGTAATCTTCTTAAATATTTTTCGTTTGTTTTCAAATGTCAACATTATAATAGTCAACATAGTCAGAAACCATCATCACCATTAAAAACTTGAATTTAACTGCGTCATAATAACAAACAAAAGCCCCAAAAGCTGAATGAAGAAATTTTAAATTGTTTGCACCCATGTTACCTCTTGGGGGGACGCATAAAAATCAAAAAAATAGTATTTCACTATAGTCATAGTCATAAATGCTATCGTTCTTAATACTGCTTTGATTAACCTGCTTCTCTTAGCTGATGTCTAAATGTTAATGACACCAGTAATTCATGGTGATACAAAAGAAGAAAAGAGTCCCAGAGAATGGCCCCTTTTGTGAAGAAAAAGTGTTGACAATTAACAGTCTTTCTTATAAATTTACCTCAATCTGAAAATAACTGCATACTATGGCAATAAAATAACAACATTTTTAGAAGAAAAATTAAATTTTTCATTAAAAATTTCACTTCTGAAAAACATTGAAATATCTAAGAACAATTAAGGGCATCATTTTAGTACTAAAATATCATCTAGATTACATTATAGCCTTTGGACCTATATTACGGATTCTATTTTAAAACGAATATGAAATTTGCCACTTTTCGCCTTTGTCTTTGGCTATAATTTAGCATTTTGTGGCTTGTTTTTAAAAGAAATATTTCCTTTTCCGTGGAAAATCTTCAAATCGTTAGAAAATAACTGGAAAGAAAGCAGCCGTTTGAATTACGTTTTGTTAAAACAGTGCCTGAAGTTGATCATTTTAAAAAGCCTGCTTATTGCGATTATCGAAATTCGCTAAATTGGCACAACAGTCTTCTACACGGGCGCGGAATTTGAGCGTAATCGATCATTTACTTTGTCTACAGTGCCCGATTTTGTCAGTATACGAGTATCTCAAGTATGTTTTGCGATTTTTGCAATGGAAAAGAATATCGCACAAGGAATTTGTCTCAAATTTTTTATTGCAAGTACAGGGTGTCCGTCGGGTAGGTATACTACTTTGTTTGTTTATAATTTTTGATTTAATGAAAGAGAATGAATCTTATATTGATGAATGTCAACATCGCCATTTCTTGAAATAAGTTGTTTTAATTCCATTGTAATCCTCGCTGTATGCGATGTGGCACCGTCTAGTTGATACCACATATTAAGCAAGCCCAAAGCATGCAGTTGTGGCGTTAAAAAGTTTTCAATCATATCACGATATCGCTCCCCATTGACAGTTACCGTTACGCCGTTTTCAGTTCCAAAGAAGTAAGGTCCAGTGATTCCTCCTGACCAAATTGCATAGCAGACTGTCACTTTTGATGGATGCAAAGGTGACTGATGAATAATTTGAGGGTTTCCCATTGCCCACAACCGACTATTCTGTTTATTCACATATCCATTCAAATGTAAACGTGCCTCGTCACTCATTATGATTTTTTCATGAAAATCGGGATTGTCATGGGCGAGCTGTAACATCCTGTTGGCATATGTACGGCGGTGTAAATGGTCTTGTTGAAGAAGAAATTCTTGTGTCAACTGAACTTAAATGGAAACAATTGCAAATCCTTGTGCAAAATTGTGGCCAAAGTTGTTCTTTGAAGACCAAGCTCCTGAGCACGGCGTCGAATTGAGGTTGATGGATTGTTTTGAACACTTTCTTGAGCAGCAGTAATGTTTACAGTCGATCTTGCAGTACGTTGTGGTCCATGCTTGGCCCCATCAGCTACAGTCCCCCTTTCTTCGAAATCATTCACTACACGATAAATAGTGCGTCTTGTTGGCACGTTGTTTCTTCCAAAAATTTAACTTAACTTTCTCATCGTCACGGTAATCGATGATTGATTTTGATAAAATGTTTTAACGATTAAAACACGTGGATTTATCGAATATTTTTCCATTATAAATTTGCCAAATATGAACTATCAAGGCTAATGCTTACCAAAATGGCGGCAAAACAAAGTGGTATACCTTCCCAGCAGACACCCTGTACAGCAGGCTAACGGTGGGTGCATCGACTTTACCAACAACATGTGAAAATGAGTGGTACAGTGTTTCGAAATCGATCAAGATGTAGTGGAAGATTTGCCTCGCTCTTGTCCGACGCCGGCGTCTTCAACTGAAGTAAAATGGTGACTGAAAATCACTGCTAAAGATTGTGATAGGTAGCCACCGATCTTTCTGTGTCCCACGAATAAATTTCTATCATTACTGGTTGTGAAATGCGTTGCCGTTCAATTAATTTCGAAATACATAAATTTCATTCGAAAGCTCATTTGCAATTTGAAATTCTTGAAAGAGTAAATTCCGATCGCACATTTGTAAAATGCATTATAACTAATGTTGAGATATCCGTTTACGAATTTGACATGTAAACTACTCAACAATGTTTCGTAGGGCGCCTTTCAACAGAGCGGAAACAAAAAAACTGTGTCAATTTCGATCAAAAGTCAAGGTAATGTAGAGAACTTTCTTTGATTGTAGTAGTGTTGTGCACTGGGATTTCGTGCCAGAAAGTCAGACGGCAATTAAAAAATATTATCTGGGCGTAATGCAACGTTTGAGAGGTGGCAAAACGGTCAAAAAAGCTGATACTTGTGGAGGAGGAGTCATCGGTTTTGCTCAGCACTAACATACCATCTCACAAAACTTTCTTTTAGAGGAATTTCAACAAATATTAACCAACCTCCTCTACTGGTGTTTGGTGTTTGTCTGTATTTTTTCAGAAATCAATTTAGCACTTCGAGGCACCTGTTTGTAATCGATTGAAGACATAAAAGATGTCTCGCGGGGAAGACGGAAGCTCTTTCCGGGAAATGGGTTTGAAAATTGTTCTGATGATTGGATTGGCATAGATGTATTACTTCGACTAGAGCTTACTTTGAAGAAGATATAATAAATTTGAAAGAATAGCACAAAATATATTCTATTGACAAATTTTCGTTCTTTTTTTTTTGATTTTATGATTTTTTTGTAATTACTTTGTTTCAGGAAGAGGAATAGTTAGCCGTAATCAGTAATTTTATTCAATTTTTTAGTCATTTTGTGTTCAAGCGATATCGTTATGGATTATCGTAATAACGATTTCTTACCTTTCTCTAGCGGCGATGTAAAAAAAAGTTCTTGGCGTACAAAAGATTGCTTATAATACTTTAACAATTTCCTATTTAAAGAAAAAGTAACAAAATTTCACGAAATGTTAGCGAAACTGTGGCGGAAAAAATTGTTCGTTTCAACGATATTTCAATTTTTTTATTAAACACCACCAGTTGTATTACGTATTACATTTTTATTTTCCTATCACGTAGATTCAGAAGCATTGGGTTAATCTTTAAATTACAAATTTGTTCAATTTTTTTTTTTGCTATTTCGTATATAAGCGATAAATTGTTTTGTTTTTCTCGCCATGATTTATGGCTTTAAAGAATTTGTGCATTTTTCTATCGCAGGTATGAAATAATAACTTTTTATCGTTAACACTGGTGCCCGATTTCAATACCAAGGCCATAATGTTAACAATTTTCATTACAAAATAAATTTTCTGCAAATATTAAAAATTTCGCTGAAGTGAAAGTTATTTTCGCTTAAGTGATATTCGATTTTTTCACTGTTCACATCAAATTTGATAACATATTGGTTTTTATGTTTTGTATAATATTTCCGTTAGCAATCTAATTCAGAAAAGAAATTACAAGTTTTAGAAGCACCCTTATCTTTTGGCAATCATTTTTAACTAATTACCCTTTGTAGGGATTAAATTTCGTTTATATTTATCGCTGCAGCTAAATTACATTACATCTAGTAATAATATTTGTTCAGTTTACAACCGTAATCTCCAATTACGTTGATTTTATTTGTACGTAAGCTGCCAATAAGGCCATTTAGTTAGTACGAGTATATCCAGGCGCTTATAATTTCAACTTCACTCTAAGAGATAATTCATCGCCGTGGCAGATTTGAGACCATATTCATTTCTCCTAATGATGAAAAATGATATATTTTCACGTTCACAAATCCTAGATTACAAAAGGCATTTCATCTGCCATTTCTACGGCCCCCTTGAGCCTTCTCAGAGAATTTGATCCTTTTAACCTTTTTTTTTTATTCTTTGCTCCTCGTTCGTTTACAAACATTGTTGACACAAGTTATAAGCGCCAGCCGTTGTCATCCTCATCTCTCGTCGTCAGTGCTCACTCATCAATGCTGGGAATTTCATTAATTCCATTTATGTTTTGTTATGAAAACTTTTTATTGCATTAACTAAGGGGTGGGCCGGAACCCGGTTAGATGTGAGCATTTCGCCTCGGACGGACAGAGTTTGTTCATAAAATATCAATTACAAGTTTTCGTTGCCTCAGTGTAATTATAGAGAATTTGTGTCAGTTATAAGGATACAAGAGAAGGGTGCGTTGTCTGTGACAACTGCCTGCTCATCTCTTTGACAACCGTGCCGGGTATCGCCAAAGCCATTATCTTCAGGGCTGTTCCAGGATTCAGAATTTAACTTAAGTTTTTATGTTTCAACATGAGCACACTTGAAAGCCAGCAAACACGTGGCATTTACATACATGATAATTTTATGTATGAGGAAAATTTTATGGAGAAATGCGGAAAATATGTGCACAATGAGTGTAAATAAACATAGAGTGATAGGAACAACCCTTTCCCCGGGGCAAACAGGGTGAATGTGGGATTTAATGGCATCACTTAGTTCGAACAGTATTGCGGTTCAGGATTTTATTAGAATCGTCATAAATGTATGTGCCCTGGGGGAAAATGGCAAACTGTATCAAGAAATAGCCGCTTAATGGGAAAATCGTCAGTTATTGCTAAAAATATAAATTTTTTGCTAATGCAAAATTTAATTTCGTATTCTTTTTTTCCCCAGAAAAATGATAACTCTTAGCAAAAAAAAAAGTGTAAATTCGAAATTCAATGCTGCTTAAATTTCCATAATTAATTTTTAAGCGCCCATTTTTATTTTTTTGTTGCAAATTTTTGAAACATTTCCCTTTTGCGAATTAACGAAGACAACCAATTAGTAGTGAAAAAGTAACAATATTTTGAATGAAATGTCAATTCACTCGAATTTATATTCAAAACTTGTATGTGAGCTGTCATAGATTTCTAGTATATATGCATGTGTTTGGGAAATTTTGTGTGTTTTGTCTTTTTGCACGTTCCATATTTTCTCGTTATCGTACAATTTGTTTTCTTAAAGTGAAAATTTTTCACTAACGTGCAAAAGAAATAATGATTGACAATTTCGAAAAGTTGATTTTTGACTAATATGAAATTTATCATATGAAATTTATCATTTATAGCATTCGTTAACCGCCACATGTTATACAGCCAGAGAAACAATTCAATTGCTGCATCAGTCATTTCCCGGTCGTGTTATTTCGCGTTTTGGAGACCAGAATTGGACGCCTAGATCGTGCGATTTAACACCATTAGACCTTTTTCTTTGGGGTTTTCTGAAGTCGATGGTTTACGCGAAGAAGCAGTCGACGACTCAAGTCTTATAAAAGGAAATTGGACGCTGCATTAATGAAATACCGCACCATTTATGCAAAACGGTCATTGAAAATTTCATTAAAAGATCGCGCGTGTGCCAGCAAAGCCGCGGCGTCCATCTGTCCGATGTGTTGTTCCATACATAACCTCATTCTGTCTACTTTACGAAATAATAAAGTTTCACAATTTTTTTTAATATAATTAAGTTTCACGATATAATAAAGTTTCACGATTTTTTTTTTAAATATCTGTGTTTTATTTAAAATTTAAATCTTTCGTTCTTGTTGGGACACCCTTTATTTTATTATGTATTATGGATTTTTTCTTTTTAATTGTTGCCGAAAATTCAAATTTGCAACTATTTTATTTATTTATTTATTAATCCAACAACAACTTATTAATCTAAAAAATAGATGACTATGTACAGTTTTTGAGCTTTATTCCAAGATATTGCAACAACTAAATCTTGTTATTACATAAAAGTGAATTAATTGAATGGAGTTACAATCGAAGGTTAAAAACTTTCATTAGCAAAACATAAAATTGCAACCTTAATGCACATTTCAATATGAAAAAATGTTAATTTTTTTTTTTTTTGTAGCAAATTTCTATAACTGAAAATTTGAAGAAAATTACTATTTTTCAATAAATTGGCTTTAATAGCGACCTTATCCACTTTATTGGAACTGCTTTTATAAAATTATATTTTTTTCACCAGTGAAATTTCTCGCTAGCATTTGAATATAAAAAAAAAATTTTAAATAACACATAAATAAATAATAATAATAAAAATAAATAAAATACAATTTTAAAATTTTTTTTTACATAACTACGCTAACTGAAAATTTTAAGAAAATTACAATTTTTTTCAATAAATTGGCTTTAAAAGCGTTCTTATTCACTGTATTACATCCGCTTTTAAGAGAATTTTTTCTCGAGTGATTTCTTTCGCTAGCGAAATTTTCACTGTTTCTATTTCTTCCACCAATCAAATTTTTTTAATTAATGCAGTTTTTTCTTCATTGAAGTGAAATATTTTTACTAGTGCAACTTTTACAGAAGTGATTTAATTTGTTTAAATTTAAAGTGAAATTTTTTAACAGTGCAATTTTTTCACTTAAGTGAAATTTTTCACTTTTCATTCTTTTTTAAAAATCACCAGAAATTGAATTTATACCGTTAAGGCCAGCTTCAATTCGGGTTTTATCTATTGATTTATTTTTCAATAAACTGAAAATTGACCATATCACTGCATTGGTGTTTTATAATTTTCTACTGACATGAAATTTATCGCCAAAGTGAAATTTTTCACCAAAGTGGAATTATTTTCACAAAATTATAAATTTTTCACAAATTTTTGTTTCTCACCAATATAAATGCCCTATAAAAATTAATTTTTTTTTTTTTCATCACCAATGTGAGTGTTTTTGTGGACTAAGAAATTTCTTTGGCGACGTGAAATATTTTCACTTGGGTGCATTTTCTTCACTAACCTTTAGTTGGTTGACGGCCACAAAATTAGTTTTCTATAGTGTGGAAATTACAATTGAATGTGGATGTGGATCGAAATTTTTTTTTTTTTTTTGGTAGACGACAAATTGCTGGGAATAACGGAAATAAGACTTAGTTTGTACATTTAGAAAGAAAGATTATACAGAGCGGCGCAAGACAGTCATTCTCTCGCCCACATTTTTTCTATTCCTATTTCCACATTTTTTCCTTTTGGCGATATTTTAAAAAAAATACTGATTTATTATTGCATGCCAAAAATAGTTTATTATATTATTCTTGCCAATTTTAAACCTATTCAAATTTTGTGTTTGTTTTGTTTTGTGTCTGTCTTGCTTTGTCGATCTTCTTTAAGGTAGGGCAAAAACAAGCGCAGTTATTTTGCATATGCCTTATCTGGATTTCTTAATTGTTTTTATTTTATTAGTTACTAGTACAGAACTGGCTAACAAAAATCTAGTATAAAATTATTCTATAAGTCCTCTACATCTGGCTGCCCGCCGTATGCCTCGTTTTCTTGTAGGCGATAAATTTTTCTCTTTCACTTTCCTTCAACTACTGTCACGAAAAGGCGATTTTGCGTGATTTTCAGCATTTGCAAAACCGATATGTGCAGTATTTTGGGAAACATTTGCACATATTGTTGTTTGTTTAGGGAAAATTGAAGTCCTTTCTGAATCGAAATCGTCCTTTAATCAATTTTCTTTCCCTCTATTTTTTTTTTCTCTCTTTTCTTAGAAACTCTTTAATCTATCGTATCAAACACATGTTGCTATGGCACAAGAAGGGAAACCAACCAACCATTAGCTGGCGTAGCAATTTTCGAAAATATTAGGGGGGGAAAACTATTTCACTTAATGCAATTACTGGGTATCGATAAAAACACGTTTCGCATTGAACGTCGCCTTACCGTTGTTTTTTGATATTTTATCACATGTTTTGGAGTTTACCCTCTCAGCAAAAGTTTTCTTAACGGGGCTGATGATGCTGCTGTTGCTGATGCCGTGCATTTTTTTTTCGTTATCACCCCGTTTTATGGGTTGAACAGCGGAAGCCCAGAGCCCGTTGCTGTTCGCCACTTTAGTGGATTTGCGATAAAAATTCTCTTTGTTTAACAGGCAATCCAACCCTCATACAGCATGTGATGATGGTTCGTGCGGTCAGTAAAAAGGGTTATGATACAATGATTGAGAAACTTCCCCGATTTGTGGCCAGCGTGTTTTTTGTTTAGTTCTCTCGTTATGTTTGGTGTGTGTGCCGTCATAGTATATTATAAACATATTTGCGGTTATGCATATTGTTGTTGTTGTTTCCTGATATGGTTGCTAGTCGATTGTTCCTCGTCCGTCTTACGTTATCAGTACAAAACATATGCGGCTTGTTTCGTTATTTTTTTGTTTTTTTTTTTGTAATGAATAAATCTGTTCATATTCTCCCCTAGCGTGATGCTCTCATCTCTGGGCCTTCGTGCATTGTCCTTTTGGTAAACAATTTATATAATGATGTGACAGTGTTTTTGTTGTTGTCTACACTATTGCACTATCATCCTGTGGTAAAAATAGTAGAGTATAGGAAAATTTACCATTTCTTATGGATTCTTGCATTGACCACATCTTTAGGGAATAGTTATTTTAACACACAGTTCGGTTCGTTCATATTTTTTTATATTCTCCTCCTGCAATACAAGCACTAACAGAGAAGACCAAAAAATAGCCGAGACTTAAGAGGTTGGTATAGAGATGCTAGGGAAAATTTTAGTTTTCTTTAATTGTAAATGAAATCATTTGAAGTAAATCTGACATCTCAAATGTTCTCAGCCTTATGGAGAGTGTAAATTCTCTTTCATGAAAATAATCGAAAAATGTTTACAAATATTTACACAGCAATTATTTTGTTTCCGTTCTCTATTCCGCAGAGATAAATGCAATATGATAATTAATTTGACGTTATGTTGATATGTTGAATTGAAATTTCGTTATAAACAAATGAATTTGAAGTTGGTGCATAAAATTTCACTTTAACAAAAAAAAAAAAGTAAATTTTGTTAAAAAAATTAATTTTAGAGAAAATATTTTACTTCTGTCAACAAAATTTCGCTTAAGTGAAACAAATTTCAAATTTCATTGCAATGAAATTTATTTCATTTAAGTGAAATTTTAAAATTAATGAAATTCGTTCTACTCCAATCAAAAAAAAAAAAATATCCGTTTAATGATACACAGTTGTACCTTGGTGTAGAAAAGTTCTCTTATGGGAAAATGTTCACTTTTCCTTATAGATTATTCTCCTCTGAGCGCTACGAAGAGCTTGAGTAGACGCACTTAAAACAAAAGCTAATGATTGTATTTACATTTTGTCGAAAAGTACCGGGAATAGATCAATAAAATACAAAATACTTATTATTCAATTACATTTTTATGCATCGCCTTCAACAATACATTAACGGCAAAGAATAATAAAATTTCCAGAACAGTTTTTTCAAACACATTTTCCGGAAGAGACTTCATTTCTCGATGCGAATTATTTTCTTAGATTTCTTATCGCAGTAGTAATTTGAGTTTCGGAAAGAGAAAACAGTTAGTCGAACCTAAATCAGGCTGGGTTTTTGACTTAATTTTTTTTTTTGTCGCTCAAATCTGTTGTGAGATGGCGCATTATCGCAGTGCAAAATCTATGAGTTTTTTTTTTTTTTTTTTTTTTTTTTCAATAAATGTGGCTCCTTTCGACGAATTTGCTCTCGTAAATGTCTTATAATGCCCAGCCAATATTCTTTATTTATCGTCTGACTTTCTGCCAAGAATAGTGTGTGCACAATACCGCTTTATTCAAAGAAAACAACCAACATTATCTTGAGTTTTGTTCGACTTTGGCATTGATTTTTTTCAGTTTCTGTCCAGTTGGTGGGCGCCATTTCGAAGCTTGTTGGCTGGTGCAAATTCATAGATTCATGTTTTATCAAGAGTTTTAATGCGTTTTGCGAATGTGATGTCGGAATTGCATGAATTCTAGTATGTCTTCAGTGATCGCTACCTTATTGAGTTTGTTTTAAGAATATTTAAATGTATTGAAATTTATTTTGTTCCGAAATTAGATTATATTCATCACTAACATAATCTTACCCAAAAGTTAACACAATTAGTCGAACGCATTCTTGATTTTATGATACTCTTTCCGCAGCAGTATTTTTTCCCAAGCCTTCCAAAATTTGTCCAGTTTTCACAAAGCCATTTACTTTTATTAGTGTTTTATTTTTGTTTTGTTTTTTTTTTTTTTAACTTCATTTTGAAATTTGCAAATAGATCTTAAGCATTGGGAGCCACATCTAGAAAGCAAGTTGAATGGCACAACAATTCGAACGTGCAAATGCGGCACCCATTTGGAAGTCACTTTTGCTGTGAACAAATTTTCATGCAAATCGACGCAAACATTCTGCTTTATTGCGGTCAAACAATCCCAAACAAGTAACTTGAATGGCACAGCAATTCTAACGTGCAAATTTGGAAGACTTTTTTACTGTTTTTCTTTTTCATGCAAATCGACGCAAACATTCTGCTTTATTGCGGTCAAACATCGCCAAACACTCTACAGAAACATCTTCACAACGCTGTTTTTACTCTATTGAAAGCAAGCGCGCCTCACATCTTACGCACAGCTTTCTCATCTTCGAATCTTCGTTCAATATACGATGTGAATGTAGTGGCCTTTAGGATGTTAGTCTGATCTAATGGGGTTTAGGTTGTTGCAGATTTTGACCAATGATATCTATATTTTCAGCTTATGCTATGTGTTTACTATTACTTCCCTCATTAGCATTTCCGAAGGTATCGTTCGGTACCAAGCTGCTCAGTAAAATCTTAATTTATTTTAATTGAGAATTTCATGTCGTTGATTGGCATCTCTCAAAAGCCTTATCAACTTCACAGAAATTAACAACTCAGCCTTGAGTTGGCTGTTCAGAGGAAGCTCTACAGTGGAGGAAAAGATGACAAATGCCGATCAGGGGGTGCCAGAGAATTTGTTTTTCATATAAGGTCTGGCAAGGCTGTCAGCTGTTGAATACATATCATCTGAAGTGTTGTTTATTTAGTGAAAGGTTTTGCCATTTACGAAGATGGATCGTTTAACAGTCAAAGAACGCGTAAGAGTAGTTAAAGGTGGTGGTGATTCAAACGTGGGCACTTTTCGTGCAATATAGAATGATTATGGTCATCATAATCGACCTACTGTACATATAAGGAATTTGCCAAGTTATAAAGAAATCTGAAGCGACTGGAAGTGCTACAGATGTGACCAGGCCTGTGCATCATCGCAATGTACGCACTGCCGAACATATCGTTTCTGCTAGTGAAACTGTGGCGCATAAACTGAATTCGTCAATTCCACGGCGTTCTCAGCAATTGGGTCTATCTTATGGCTCATCATGGTGTATTTTCCATTTGGATTAGCACCTTCATTCATATAGAGGCTAATTCATGCAGCAATTATAGCCGGCTGACCGGCTGATTCACAACGCCGTAAATACGAGCTTTCAATGCTGATTTTTCGAACAAAATTTTTTTTAGCGGTGAAGCTCATTTCTCACTCTGTGGTTACATCAATTATCGAAATTATCACATATGGGTCTCGGAGAACCCAGAAGTGATTGTAGGAAAGCCATTGCATCCGGAAAAAGTGAGTCTTTGGTGATAGTTTTGAGAGTATTCTGGAAAGTTATCTAACTTTTGAAACGTGCGGAATTTTGAAATTTGAAATGTGTCTTAAGGCGTTAATATTTAGAGATATTACATAATTTGTTCTAAAAAATTGCTATAACTTATGGTATATATCGAAATTTCATACGAGTATAAATATTTGACATAATAAATGCAGCTTTAATAATAACGAAGAATATCAACTTAAGTCGTTTTTACTTGTGACCGCAGATATATTTTTATATATGTTCTTTTTGTGATTGATTGGTTTTTATTTTACAAATTGATGATTTCCTTTTTCAGGACCCCCAAACTTTCTATACCACCCTCGCGCCCCCTTGTTTTTTTATTTATTTTTTTCAAGAAAATCGTTAGCAATTCATTGGTTTGGTTTTTGGTTTTTTGTTCTTCGTTACAAAATGTTAAGAGCTACTGTTAAACAACAATTTTTATAGCCGTCTAGGGAATGAAGTTGGTCCATTCATCCGTTCCATCGTCTCGTTTTAAACTGTTCAGTTTAAACATCCAGTCATATCTTATGCATCACGTATGTGTAAAACCATATGTTGGGCCATTGTGTTGTCCGTATGTAAGCATTTGCTGCTCGTTCTAGTATTTCTTGCAGCAAATTCTTAGACTGGCTGTATGGTGTAGCCAGCAATGCTTTCTTTCAAGCTCCGAGGAAACTGAAACTTTATGCAGACTAGTATTTGGTGCGCTGTGTGGATAAGGATGAAGTGTCAAATCATTTCGTTTCTAGTCTTTTTTTTTTTTTTTTGGTTGTTCCCTTGTCCATTGGTGCTGGTTTTTTTTTCTCCCAAACGTTTGTGCCAATACATTTTGTATGTGTGTGTTTTTTCCATTTTGTAGAGTGTCTTCCCTTGATTTTCTTCACAATGTGAGGAGGTGGAAGAAAAACAGACAACATGTGAATTCATGTTAAAAGTTTGTATGTTCGATATTTTTTGCTTCAGTTATCTCTGTCGTCGTTGCTTCCTTACTGCGATAAATATTTAGAAAATTAATGGTTTTCACACTTGAAATGTTTATAAGTGAGTGTGAGAGCGTGCTTGTCCAGTAGTCATATTTTGCAGTTTTTATTCCTCTTTATTATCGCCTTTTCACTACATAACTGGTTGGTTGGACAGAGAAATTGTTAGGCAGTTAAGTTTAAATGGGGTTTTGGGGATAAATGCAAAATAATTTGGTAAATCTTTAAGAACTATTGTTCGTAATGTCAAATATGATTTCATGATACAATGATATGGAAATTTTGTCCACTAAAGGCTGGGGTACTTTGTTAACTTTGACGGTGAAACCCATACAAAAGAAATGGCATTTGATGCTAAATTTTTCCTCCAGATAGCACCATGTTTTTTTTTCACGAGAAAAATTTTCTTATCTGGCAACGTCGATCGTTTTTTGTGTGTTGATTTCCAACACTGGAGTCGGAGTAAAGTATATTTTTACGTCGCAATATGTTGGATAATACATATGTAAAAGTTGTGAAATAAAATAATAATAAAAACAGATACAATTTTACAATTTTTCAAGTACTCTATCAAACATATTATGGACCTAAAAACCCAAGTTGTTGCGGGCCACATCTAGAAAGTAAGTTGAATGGCACAGCAATTCTAACGTGCAAATGCGGCACCCATTTGGAAGTCACTTTTGCTGTGAACAAATTTGTATGCAAATCGACGTAAAAATTCAACTTTATTGCGGTCAAACATCGCCAAACACTCTACAGAAACATCGCTGTTTTTACTCTTTTGAAAACAATCGCACCACACATCTTACGTACAGCTTTCTCATCTTCGAATCTTCGTTCAATATACGATGTAAATGTAGTGGCCTTTAGGATGTTAGCCTGATCTAATGGGGTTTAGGTTGTTGCAGATTTTGACCAATGATATCTATATTTTCAGCCTATGCTCTTGTGTCAAGTTGTTGCGATTTAGTGTTGAAAACCAATTAAAAAAATACTGTCACTATACTAAAGCTCGGTACTATGTTATTTTTATGAGGAAAAATTCCACAAGGCATTTTCTTCGTGCAAAAATTCTGTAGCGTTACCAATTTTTCCTTAATTGATCTTTCCACTTCAGTGTTGGAAACACGCAGAAAAAGTTGGCATTGCCATATAAGGGACATCTTTCTTGTGAAAAAACATAGGACTGTCTGGTGAAAAAATTGAAAAATTTTAATTTCAAGATTTTTTTTTAAATGGAGATTCACTGCGAAAAATCAATATAGTACGAGAGCAGTCCCGAAACTAGCAGAACTGACGTATAGATGGCGCTAGTAGTTTAAAAAAAATTATTTTGGTGAAAAGTAGCAACCTTATAAAACATATAGTTTAAGTTTCGAGGCAACACGTTGTTTAGTATTTTTATTTGAGCCATCAGAAGTAAACGATCTCAGTGAATTTGTAAATATGGAAAAAATTGGTTACCGTTATTTAATTCGATATTTCCATTTGAACGGTGTGAGCTCAACCAATATTAAAGCCGAGCTAGATTTTACTCTGAGGGAGTCTGTTCCTTCGTTTATGATTGTAAAATATTGGGTAGCAGAGTTTACACGAGGCCTTACGAGCTGACAAGACAAACAGCATAGTTTTCGACCAATTGAGGTGTCCATGACAGACACGGTTAAGAAAATCCACAAAATTTATAGATAAATCCATACTGGATAATCGTCGGCTGATGGTGCTTGAGCTAGCTGAAATGATAGACACTTCAAAAAATGCTGTACATCGTATATTAACCGACGATTTGAAGATGAGAAAGCTGTGCGCAAGATGGGTGCCGCGTTTGCTTTCAAAAGAGCAAAATCAGCATCGTGAAGGTGTTTTAGTAGAGTAAAGTAGGATTTGGAGATGTTTTGCCGCAATAAAGACGAATTTTTGCATCGATTTATAACCATGGATGAGACATGGATCTTCTACACTTCACACCTAAGACAAAGGAACAGACATAGCAGTGAACAGCAATGGGAGAATCGTGTCCAAAGAGGGCGATGACAGTTCCATCTGTAGGCAAGGTCATGGAGACTGTTTTTTGGGATGCGCATGGGGTTATTTTTATTTATTATCTTCTGAAAGGAAAACGGCGAATATTATGTTAATTTATTGCGGCGTTTAGGTGATGAAATTATGGAAAAAGGCCACATTTGACGAAAAAGAAAGTGTTGTTTTATCAATATAACGCTTCAAGTCACACATTAACTATTGCAATGGTCAAAATTAATGAATTAAAGTTCGAATTGCTTTATCACTTAACTTAATCGCCAGATTTAGTTCTTTCGGACTATTCTTTGCTCCTAAACTGGGAAAAAAGGGCTCGGTGGTAAAAGATTTGCCAACAAGGAAGAGATGGAGTCTTCGGTTGATAGCTATTATAAGGATTTTGATAGTTGTTACTATAAACAGAATATAGAAGCTATTGAATATCGTTGGAAAAAGTGTATCGAGCTAAAAGGACATTATAGTGAAAAATAACGAAAAATTTTCCCAACTTTTTCGTGTCTTCTTTGTTAGGTCGACTAGTTTTGGGACCGCCCTCGTAGTTATGTTTGTTGTAAAAAACGCAAGACGCACTTGAGATAAGCTGACAAAATCAAGCATTGTAACCGCACTAAATCACTACATCACGCCCAAAATCCGTCCCAATATAGAGAACAAAAGAGCCAACTTAGCAACAAATAGGATTTTGGCGATCACTTTAAGGGATTGATTGAAAAATGAATTTAAAAAATTATCAATAAGGCAGAATGTAAAATTCAAACATTTCTAACTTTCGTTTCACTTGAAGTAAAATATTTAATCTAAGTTATTTGAAGCTTATGAAAGTGTCATGATATTTTATTGTTAATGCACTTTTTGGAGATTATCGTTTATATCTCACTGCGGTAAAAAATTATTTCGCTTTGAGTTTAAAGTAGAGTTTGAGCAACAGACACCAGTGTTAACACTGTAACGTAAAATTGTCTCTTTTAGGTGAATCCATAAAAATATCGCTTTAAAAAATTTCACCATAATGCTGCGGATATGAGTTGGCAGCCGGAAATTTCCAACTCCATTGTGTTAATTTATACGAGTATTGTATTGTCGATTTCGCACCAGCAATTCATTGTAAATATAATATTAATGATGGCATATTTTTTAAATAGCCAAAAATTTATATTTATAATCTCGCTACAAATAACCATTAGACGTTATGACGCTTTTATGTAACTGCTTGCTGGCCATTAACAATAAAAAGCCAAGTTCCTTAACCTTCGTAGACCAACAGCAGATTTGGTGGTTGGTGTCGCGTGGTGAGCAGTTGTTGTCCTCGTCGTCATCGTCATCGCTGTTGCCAATAGAGCCAGCCGTTCAACACAAAGGGACAACGAACAAGACAAAAACCATTCTATCGTTTTTTAGATTTTGGTACTTGTTCTAGACAGCAGCGTGAAAAAGTGAACTTAAGGCAATTTGCTTTCATTTCATTACGTTAATAAAGTTTCTAACAACTCTTGTGAGGCTCTTCTCGTTACTCACTGCTTTGGCCATGGGACGAACTGCCATCATGGCTGAATCTGTATTTGAAAGGCGAGTGAGCGAGCTACAAATTTCTCACATTCCAAGAAGGATGAGAGGGTGCTAAGAACCGACGGAGTTGGGCATTAGTAGGACTTTAGCCAGAGGGGACACAAAATCTTATTGAAATTTTGCGAAATGGCATATTTTGCATGCCAACTAGAGCAGACCGAAAAACGTAGTTAAAAGAAAGCACCACTAATGGCGAATAAACTCGAACAATAAGACGGCCATACAGAACGACAGTGAGAGCTGTGAAAACTCGTACGAAAAAACCACGATTTTGATGAATAAACGAAAGGCGAGAAAGTATTTAAGGCATTTCCTCACATTGTTAGACAAACGAGGCGAATCGGGGAAAAGACAGTGCTTGTGCGCCATCACCCAGCCGGCTAGCTCGCTAGGCTCCCTCCTGTTAAAGTCGCTTAATATTCTTTTGTTATGCAGCTGCCGTAGTAGTCCCACTCGTGTTAAGGCACTACGGGTGCGGTTTTGGCAAGCAGGACCACGACGTTGTCATTATTAAACGTGTTGTGCCACCTCCTTCGTTCGTCCTTTTGTCTCTGACATGGTGTTCTATTTAAAAACATGATGTTTTATGTCATTAAATTGAAATGAATGAAATGTCTCGTTAAGTAATAGATTCTTTTTTTTTGTTAGTGCTTGCTGCCGCTGTCATAGGCAGAGGATTGTATGGCATTAAAGTCGGGCCGAGTTTGAAGAGGGTAATAATTTTTAGGGGATGATGGCATCAAGCTGTAAGTGCGGTTGGCTGATGGGCGGTTAGCAGTTGAAAAGCAGAGTGACTGAGATTGTGGTTAATGAAGAATTCAATTAATTTTAAAATTGTTTCGTTAAAGGCAGAGAAATGCGTTTATCGTCAACACAAAGTGTATTGCTGGCATGCCACTGGATTTTCGGAGTCTTGCGGCTTTTAAAGCAGCTAATAACCAAGAGATGGATGAATTTTTAAAAGCAAATGTATAGAATAGAATTTAGTTTAATCTATATGTTTCAAAGAAATTCCTTTGAATCCATTCAATTGCACTAAAGCAAAAAAAAAAAAGTCATCGTAACTATTTTAGATGTGATAAGATACAAGTATTAACTAAAGGACCATACAAATACACACTAAAGCGCTTCCCTATTTCGTGCGAAATTGAAATTGGAAACTCAACTAATTATGCTTATTTTCAATACATGCTCCATATAGAAAGAATGGTCATCGATTTTGAGGGAAAAATTTTTCACCAGACAGTACTATGTTTTTTCACGGGAAACATTTTCTTATGTGGCAACGCCCACCATATTTCCGTTATTTTCCAACACTGAAGCCGGAATGGTAAACAATTTTACATCGTAATATGTTTGATAATACATTTGCAAACTAGAAACTTTAAATAGTTATAAAAATAACATGTAACTTCAAATTTCTACAAATATACTCGTATTGTCGAATATGTTATGACGGCAAAATATCAACTATTCCGACTTCAGTGTTGGAAAACTTTATTATTAAAACTTTTTTTTAAACGCTATAACCATTCACGACTAGAACGAGAACACAAGTAAACAGTAGTAAACAGTTTAGAGAAGGGGTGGGAGAAAGTTATGATAGTGTTTGAAGGAACTCTACGTCATGAGAAGTGACGTCTGGTGAACTAACGAATTAACCGAATGAACTTTCCAATATAACTGATAAAAATTGTATAAGAGAGAAAGTTTACAGTAAACATATCATTCTGTCTAGAAAATTGTTAACTACGAATGTGGCATTTTCTCTTTAAAATATGTTTAAAGAACTTTCGCTTTAAAATCACCGAAAACGCAAAACCTTAACCTCTTTCCCATTGCAGTGGTGAGTTTAGTAGGGCTCATAAACTGTTTTGTCATTTACACTGACCACAAATGTCCTCCTTTCGAAGCCAAACAACAAGGAGGCTGCTTCCTACCACTATCTGCAATCACCCCCGCCCCTTAGTGTGTTTCGTAACAAAAAGGCTGAGGCGAGAATTGAAACGTAACGACAGCCAGAACCCAAAAGGGAAAGTGTCAACATGACCAACAACAAATATAATACATGTCAAAGTTCTTTTGTTTGTTGATATGATTTATTAATTCACATGCAGATTTTTGTATTTTTTTCAGATTTTTGTTTCGCATGCCTCTTTTTGCTGCCCCCCCTATCGTAACCTTTCCACTGTTAGCCTTCTATGCGTTTTTTTTTTCGCTCTTCCTTTGGTTGCATGGTAGTTTATTTACCCACATGAATAGCCCGTGTTTGCCAGTCAGCCAGCCAACTCAGTTGTTCATTTTTTTCCACCTCCTTTCTGTTCAGTTTCCTTTTTGGCCATTGTTAAATTTGTTGGTAATGCAGTAAAAACTATAAAAAAAGGACATCAGCAACGAGAAAAAAATACGAGTGCATAAAAAATACAAAAGCTTACAACTACAGCTTTTCTCTTTTGCCATTGAATATTACGCTACGACTAGAATGTGCATTTTATATACCTATACTATATATAAATATATATGTATGTGTGTATATGTTGTGAATTCATGTACTCTTTGGGCTATCATGATAACGTCTAAATGGAGGAAACCGGAACAGAACTGCTAAAGTAGGCACAAAGAAACAAACAGAACGAAAACGAAAATGTCCCTGCATACTAGAATGTAGCCCTCCAGCCTACACATGTATATGTATGTGTGCAACCGGGATTCGGTGGAATTTTCAGCTAATTTTTGTTCACAATTCAATGAATATGCTAACAATGATGATGACGATGTTTTAAGCGAAGATTTTCATAAGATAAAAATGCTGCAAATGCAGAGGATTCGTTTTGTTTTATGCATGTTTTCTATAGAATTCCCAATAGAATCACAGTAAATTTAAACCATAATCAGCAATTTCATTATAGCGATAAATCTTGCGTGTAAGTAAATGTAAGTAAGAAGCGATTATTTAGCCGCATAATAAGTTCATTTACTAGGCTTAAAAATAGATTTTTGGGAGAACGAAAAATTTTGTCGCATTAACGAAACATATATAAAAACGAAAATTAATATTCTCGAATCGGTGTACGTCTCAAATTAGTTTCTAATTTTGTGGTCTTAATTTTCTACAACATCCGTTGTAAAAAGACTTACGAGGCCGGCGGTCCCAAAACTAGTCGTCCTAACCAAGAAGACACAAAAGAGTTGGGAACAATGATCTGTAATCTCCATTTACATCAACATAATCTCCATTTAGCTCGATACACTTTTTCCAGCGATATTTATACGATAGCTTCTATACCCTGTTTATAGTAAGAACTGTCAAACTCCTTAAAATAGCCACCCGTCGCAGATTTCACCTCTTCATTGTCGGCAAATCTTTTACCACTGAGCCCTTTTTTCAAGTTTGGGAATACAGAATAGTCCAACAAAGCTAAATCTGGCGCATAAGTTGCGTTGCAAAACAATTCGAAGTTTAATTAATTAATTTTGGTCATCTCAATAGTGGATGTGTGACTTGGAGCCTTATATTGATGAAACAACACTTTCTTTTTCACCAAATGCGCGCTTTTTTCCATACTCTCATCACCTAAACGCTACAATAAATTGGCGTAATATTCGCAATTGATTCACATTTTCCCTTTTAGAAGATAATCAATAAAAATAGTCCCATGCGCTTCCCCAAAAAAAAAACAGACGCCATAATTTTTGCCTACAAATGAAACCGTTTTCTCTTTCTTTGGACATGATTCTCCCATTCCAGTCCACTGCTTTTACTGTTCCTTTATCTCAGGTGTAAAGTGGTGGACCCATGTCTCATTCATGGTCATAAATCGATGGAAAATTTCGGCTTTATTGCGGTGAAACATCGCCAAACCCTACTCTACTCTACTGAAACATCTTCACGTTTTGTTTTGCTCTATTGAAAGCAAGCGCGGCACCCATCTTGCGCACAACTTTATTATCCTGAAATCTTCGGTCAATATACGATGTATAGCACTTTTTGAAATGCGTATCATTTCAGCTATTTCACGGACCTTCAGCGGACGATCATCCAGTACCATTTTGTGGATTTTTTTAATCGTGTCTGGTGTGGACACCTCAATTGGTTGACCGCTACGGTGTTCTTCTTGGCAGCTCGTATGGCCTCGTTTAAACTCCGCTATCAAATATTTGACAGTCTTAAACGAAGGAACAGGCTCCCTCATAGAAGAATCTAGCCCGACTGAGACCTTTCAAATGGAAATATTGAATTACAAACGGTAACCAAATTTTTCCGTGTTTACAAATTCACTGAGATCATTTACTTTTGATGGCTGAAATAAAAATACTAAACAAAGTGTTGCCTTGAAACTTAAAATATATGTTTTATAAGGTTACCACTTTTCACCAAGATATATATTTTTTTTTCCAAACTACTGGCACCATCCATAACGTCACGTCGGCTAGTTTTGAGGTCCAAACACACACTTTCGTTAGAGAGAAATTTTTCTGTTTGAAAGTTAGTTAGAATATCATGATTATAATAATTTTTATATCTGTTAATAAGCTCTTAGTTAGCCTATCTAATTTGCTGACTGTAAAGAATATTCAACAGCCAATAATTGGTTGTAGTCATAATAATAACGAAATTAAAGAGATGTGATTTTTTTATCTTCAAATGGGCGCTTAAAAACGCAACAAAAGAAACTCCATTGCAAGACATGAATGAGATATGGGAAAGCTTCTTACATTTAGTAAGCTTACAAACTTTCTGTTTTATATAAATTTGTTATTATAAGTAAAAATAAGAATTAATTTTAATTTAGAAGCAAAATGTCGAAAATTTGAATTAAGATTGCCCTAAACTTCACTATACGATATCTGATTTTTTACGATTCCACAGCTAAAATGATGATTTCCCCATATTTGAAAATTTATGGCATAAACGGGATTTCTCACCACCACATTCGGGAAAAATATTCTATTATTTTTGGATGAAATCATTTAATTTTAGCTTTGACACTGCAAAATGTATCGCCTCAATAAATGATGATTTTCATGGCAAAAAAACATAGAATAAATTCCAAATAAACTCGTAATTCACACTTCTTCCCATTCCCTCCCCTCCCCTGAAACATATAAAACTAGTAGTGCTAAAATACTTTAATAAAGCGAACACTTTGATAACGATCATAAAAAGTGTCTGTGATGAAAGCTATCATGTTGTCACCGTAACTATTTTTGGGGTAGTCAAACAGCGTCACCACTCAATAAAAGCTCAAAATGTGTTTTCGAATTTGGTCACAACAGTAGTTTATTCCTTTTTTTTTTTGCTTCACATTTTTGATTTCGTACCAGGCTTATTCCCCATTCATATGGTAGGCATATTCATTGTTCGTAAAACATCAAGAGGGTTGAGTTGTTTAAATCTTTCATGCACGCATGCATTCACGTGACATACCGAGCTATCCTCTTTTGGGAGCTCGAGATTGTTTGGCAATGTTGGGGTACATCTACTAGCTCCAGCTCTACCACACACACACACACACACCTCTCGGCATTGGTGTACTGGTTGCAAATAGTTTTGGGTGACCGTTTGTCTCCGTGTATGTCTGCATGTTTTTGGATGCCACTTGAAAATATCATTTGCAGTTCGTGCTTCAACATACTCTACAGAGTTTACATTTGATTTCGATGTTTCGATTATGAACCGGAGCTGTATTTTCATCAGGGGAATTTCGAAGGATTTCAACATGAGTATGCAAACATGGCAAGGAATAGTGGCGAAAAGTTGCGAACGGTTGAAAGCAAATTTATTGCAAATGAACAAACTGTTTGTCGATTTCCTACTGGCACAAAAAATTCATAATTTTTGTAAAGCGAAATATTAGAAAAAAAAAACATGCGGAGCTTACACACATTCTATTTGTAGACTCACTCCAAGGGACCGACCGACTATTCGACTATACAATTTGAGAAGCATTTACTAGCCTTATCGATTACTCGACTATTCGAAGTGTTCATTATTCACATCGGGGTGACTGCCACTCGAATAATGAGTCAGACGACCATCGTTCGCATGAATGGGGGTTTAACTCCCTATGCAGTTACATAGCATGAATGAGGGTTTAATTCCCGATGCAGTTACATAGCATCGGGGATTAAACCCGCATTCTTGCGAGCAATGGTCGTCTGACTCATTACCAAGTTTTGCAAGCGGAATTTTTACCAGGGTGTAAATAACGAATATCTTTTGGATGTTATGTGGCGTTTTTGGAAGCAAATTCGTCGAACAAGATGAGTTTTGTGAAAAGCAAGAAAAAAAATGTATCGATTATGGTCAGCATTACCTTGATATTTTGACGATTTTAACGTGATTTTTTCGTTTTCAGCTCGATTGGAAGGTGACATTCTGAGCCTTTTTGTCTGGTTTGCATGTCCAACTCATAAACCCATATCTCATCACCAATTTTAATACATTTTGTGAACGGGTGAATCGAAATTGATTCGTTCTGACATGTCTTAAGCGCGCTTTAGATGATTGAGTTTTCCAAGAAAATGCTAGTTTTTTCTGATCTGTCGGCAATACTTTCCACAATCAAACAATCGTATAAAATGGTACGAATTGACTCGTGAGATACAGAAAGTTCAGCAGTTAACTCTATCACACTTAAATGAAGTTTTTTTTTGTCACCTCTCCATTTACATTCCTTCAATTTATCGATGTTTGATGTATTCAAAAATATTAACTTCTACCACTTTTAAATGCACTACATTAGGTGTTTTTGATCAAGTTCATTCACTGTAATCCTTCTATAATATTTTCATCCATTTGTTATACAAAATTCCATTAGTAATACAAATTTTGATATTTTTATTCATTGTAAAAATCGCAAAACATACTTGAGATGTATTGAAAAAAAAAAAAATCGAGCAATGTAAACAAACAAACTGACAGATAATGCTCAAACTCCCCCTCAATATAGATGACAGCTAAACTAACTCGGCGATGAAAAAGAATAACCAATTTTTTTTGACAGAATGTGTGTCCTTTGAGTTTCAATTTCGTCCATAAAGAAAATATTCCCAAACCAACATTTTTGTGGTCGACTAAATTCTTTTTCGTTCTGGCAAGAATTATTAATTTGAAAAATTGTTTAATACTTTTTTCAAATAGAAACTTTTTAGAAAACTATTACTAAAGAAATGGAATTTTTATCGTCGAATAAAATTTCGTTTGATTGATAAATTTTCGCGAAATTTAAAAAAATTAAAAGTATGAGCTAAAGCCTATAGCTCCTGCAGTTCTTATACTAAGTTTTGCATTTTTCGCTTCGACGAAAATTTTGTCTTCGAACGAAAATTCTTTGAATATGCAAAATTCAAGAAGCGAAAATTTAGCGCTTGTTCAAGCGAAATTTGTAAAGTTTTGAAATCTAATATTCTAATAATTCAAGGACGACGACAAAGCATTTCAGTTACCTGTTTTAGGCGACTCATTAATGACGAAAATAAAATCGGTAAGAAATCTATAATAATTTAATACCTTATCGAAATTTGTGATATTGGGAGGATTTATCCTATCTAACATGTTAAAATTTTTATTTTAGGGCCATCAGATTTTACATTAACTTTTGAGTTTTTCGTCAAAAGGGCAAAGTTTTCGTCGAAGCGAATACTTTTTATAATGAAATCTTTCAAATATGCTAAAGTGAGGGAACGGAAATCTGTCGCTTAACCGAATTTTGTATATTTCAGAACTAACATAAATTAGGGACGGCAAGCAATCATTTCCATTTCATGCTATTTATGTGATTCATTATTGTCGAAAAGAAAATCGTTGAGGAGACCAATTTAACGCCTTACCGAAATTTGTGATAATACGAGCTTACTAAAATCTTATAGCTGAGCGATTAATCAAATTTTGCATTAAATTTAGCATTTTTCATCAAAAAGACTAAATTTTGGTCTATGCGAAAATTTGTATTCCAACGAAAATTCTTCAAACAAGTAAAATTGAAAGAACGATGGTCTATCGCTTATTCGAAATTTGTAACATTTTGAAATCCAAACTAAATTAGAGAAGACGACAAATCATTTCATTTCATCTTTTTTTTGGGATATACATTAAAATCGAAAAGGAAATAATGATGGTGGCTAATTTAACGCTTTAGTGAAATTTATGATAGTGCACACATTTAGCTTAAAAAGGCGCTCACCATAGCAATGAAAACGCCTGTTCTATTTCCTATAGTAGCTTAAGAGCGGCATATTGAACTTTTCTCTACTTGCTGCTACATAATTTCATTCGTTTTTTTTTTCTGTTGAAATGATCAGTTATATCCTGTTCTGAACTCCAAACCATATGTGTGAAATTTAAATTTCTTTGTTTTTTTTTTTTCCTTTTTCTGGTGTGCCAATGAGAAGAATGTGTGCATGTCTCCCTTATCCCCGTCCATGTGAAAGTAGCAGAACGAAAATTGCGAAAAAAAAGAACTTAACAAACCGATATGAATGAATGTGAAATCAAATGCTTGTTTCCGTTTCCGCTGTGGTAATCTTTTACTTTATACGAATTTTATACTTTTCATACATCATCGACTTCATCACTTGACCAAATTCCTCTGCAACCCAAATAAAAGTTTGAAAGCAAACCATCTATCAGCACCAGCAGCAGTAGCAGCAACAGAAGGTAAAAGGAGTCAAAAAATGCCAATGGAAAATGGAAACTGTATCCTTTGCGCTTGACGCAACAAAAAATTGTGTTAATGTTTAAACATACATATGTTTGCATTGCCAACCAATGGCTCTCACCAGAAGAATACTATTTTTTTTTTACCTCAACCACCTCCTGTGCCACCTCCTCTTAGCCATTGAGTTTTTCCTTGGATAATTTGTTAGCATATCCTGCATATTCGCTTCGTTACCCATACATGGAAGTATAAGTCTGCCTGATGCTTGAGTGTATGGCAAGGATGTGGTTTCCATCATCCTACAAGTTCAAGGATATCTGTGCAACATCGTTCGTTATATGAGTGTGATGCCAGGGGGCTTGGGAGAGACACGATTTAATGGTCAAGCGGAAATTTAATTCAATTTGTTGATCTTTCTTCATCGCTCGCCCTTTATTTTCCTTATTCCACCACATTTTGTCGAACTGTGTGGTTCGTTTCAGTACTCACAATTTGAGGATTACTTGTGTGGAGGGATTTCCCCGGTTTGAGGTCTTTTACTTTCTTTCGTCAACGCCGCCATATTGTGCAGTTGCTCCACATCTCGTAGGGGTTTTATGTGTGGCACTACGTTTCCAAACCATTTTTCTCTGGACAGAATTTGTAAAATTGTGTTATGTGCACATGTACATGATGCATAAATACATGTATATTTGCCCCAACACATATTCATATTCATGCACACTTCTTAACACTTGACGAAATGTTCTGCCGCCTGAATCAACAGTGATGCGACCTGTCAACATCAAAAAGAGCGTGGTGATGGTGGGGTTATGACAGTGAAATAGGCGCTAGCTGTGATCAAAGCTATAACAATTTTAGAACTGTAAGCAGCAAGAGGCGGACATGGTGTGATCGTAGAAGTGATCAAGTATTGGTTATTGCAAAAAGTTTCAACATTTCGTCAAAACGTTAACTTTTTCGCTTAAGCGAAATTCCCTCCCGGCTATGCTTATTGGCTGACACAGTATGATCATGATGTTGGTTTAACAAGAAATCATATTAAATTTGTCAAAGCGATAAGTTTTTCGTTGACCTCTGAAATTATCAAGTATGATTGTCGTTAAACTTTTCAATATTTTACATGAATGGTCAATTTTTGAAATCTGAAATGACCATGATATGACATTTTAATATTTTACATAATCGGTCAACTTTTTTTCTTCCATTTAAGCGAAATTTACAGTAAATGTCCGTTTGTAGCCATTTTATTTTCATAAGGTTGATTAAAGGATATTCTTTGTTCGGGAATATAAAAAAATCGATTCAATTATAAATTTATCGCGTTAGCGAAATGTCCGAAATGCCTATCTTTAATCAATTTTTTTTAAGATGTGTTCTATTATCTCTTAATGAACAAAACCAAAATGTTTCATCGTGGCGATAAATTTAGATTACAAATTTTAAATTAACTTTATGACTTTCGAAATATTCAAATATTTAGTTGTATTCACATTAAGATTATGGAATTGATGGTTTAAAAAGTCCACTTAAAATAACTGCCAAAATTATTTTCATCACAAAGTTGGCACAACTGACGACCTCTATTCTAAAGTGTGGTTTGGGCGCGATCTGCCATTTAGTTTGTATTGATTTGATTTGATTTGATTTTGTCTCTGCATATCAAGTGTGTTTTTCGCGATTATTGCAATATCGAACAAAGTATTTCTCTAAAATTTTGTGTGGCAAATTGAATTGAGGTATTCCTCTAAAATTCTGTGTGCCAAATTGAATTTTATTTGCAGAATGTTACGAAATGCTTATGGTAAATCAACTTTTTTAAAAATACGTGGATAAGAACCGGGATGTGGTGGACGATTTGTCTCACTCTGGTTGGCCATCGATGTTTTCAATTGTAGTCGATATGGATAAAGTGAAGGAAATGGAATGGATCGTGAGTCGTGCAACTGTGGTGCACCATTCGAAGACTGGCGGCACGTTTTGTGCGAATGTCCTTTATATGGGACCCCCAGTGATCAGTGATAACAAGGTCAGGGGATGACTGGATAGTCAGCAGTATGCTCTCTACTCAGGGTGGTTTGGCTAGAGCAACGGTGTTTGCTTCCAGACCTCGCGGAGGGCTACTACGACGTAGTTGAGGGAAGTGGGTCTGCTGACCTTTTCAAGGCAGTCTGACCTGGAGGTTGAGATGCTGTGGGACTGCTCGGATCATGTTGATCCCACAATCCCGTTCAGCTTGATTGTTGGCAGCTGTGTGCTCGTGTACGGGGGCACCAGTCGCTGGACCGCAAGGGGTTGACACAGAGTTAGATTATCTACGAAATTTGACCAGAGGCTTTGTCTGGTACCGGGAGTGATAGGGATACATACGGGCAGGTTTCGGATTCGTGCTCTGTCATCTGTATCTTTTTGATTTCTCGGAGTGTACGGACAGGTATGGAGTTTTCCCTATGTCTATATGTCATGGTTGCCGTTCACCGTCGCCGAACGGAAGAGGTTTGGAGTTTTCCCCGTTTCCCACCGTTGAGGGTTCTGCATCCTTGCAATGTAGTATCGACCGTTCCATCTACCTGGGGTCTCCGTGCCTGCAGGCATGTAAAAATGTCCAGCCTATACTCTAACTATTGGCGCAGGGCGACCAATCGCGTGAAGTATGGTGTATAAATCACGACTTGGTAGTAGCTTTGCTATTTGCTTTGCTACGCAGCTCCAACCGGTGAGTTTGGCCCGTAGCGTGGGGATCGGGAGACTCCGGGACTGAGTTCCCGCCTGATCATTTGGTTGTTTGATCATTTGTTTGTGCTCGAATGTACAGTTGCATTGAAACCGGATGCTACAAACGCATAGAACAGCAGAGGTGGTAAGATAAGCCTCACCTCCGCCAATGGGGATTATGTTCCATACCAGCATAAATAATTTTGTATCTCCTGGCTACGAAGAAAGGGTTGACAATTGCGGTAGTACCAAAATTGTCAGCCCTTTTTCCTAGATAGTCCAAGTTTTACTTGGCTATTCCAGGCGGGGCGTCGGCAATCGGATAGTAATATGCCCAGTGTATCGCACACCGTGGGTAAGGCCTTCACGGCGAGATTTATGTAAAATTTTCGTGGACTTCTGTAGATATCATTGGTCGCAAACCGTGACCAGTGGTCTTCTCAAATACCAATTAAATTATCTTACGTTACTGCAGCCTTCTCAAAAAATTGAAATAGCACCGATATAAATTGGTTTGGCTATAAGTCAGGACGAGATCAAGTTATTTGTTTGGACGAATACACAGTATTCATTTGCGACGTAAGTTGAATTTTACAATGTCTAATGATTTTATCTACATACTTGGACTCCACCTTCGATTTTTATACCGCAATTATTACTTCAAAGCATGCTAATATTTTTTCATAATGGTGAAATGTTGACGAAAACAATTTTCTCTGAAAGATGTTTGTTTTTCACTGAACATTTCGAGTGAATATTGTTTTCATTGTGGTGAAATTGCTCATTATATTGATTTTTATTTCTTTTGCTACATTAAAAATTTTCCTCAAATGATGAAATTGTCCACCAAATTGTCCAGTCAAATTATTTGTCGGCTAAAGTAAACAATTTTCATTACATTCTTTATAATTTTTTCACCAAGTGAATTTTTTTTCACTACTGAGAAATTTGCAAATATCGTGAATTATTATTTTTTAGTTTGAACCTTTTTCGAATTCATCATGTATGTACTAAAGTGAAAACTTTCCATTACACTCTTTATAACGTTTTGAATTTTTGGGCTACTTTTATTTTTTATCCCCCTTTCCCGCACCATCCCATTCGAAACTACGACCCGCTGTTTTACTTTTGCAAAATTTCTCCACTTTTCTTTTATGTATTTTTAACAGCATTCACAGCGTACATGAATATCATATGACTTGTTTTCGTTATCCTCTTTTCAACGCCATTTCCATCATGGATATCATCATAGTCAAAACGACTCCTGCTGAATTCATCGCTGTTTTTTTTTTAGGTTATGAAATTTTCAGTATATTTCACATATTTCATTTCGTCGTCATATTTCCATTGAATGTTGTGATGTTGTCGAGTGTGCGGTCGGGTGAGATAGACTGTGGTCGAGTATCACTGATACGTCTGTAAAAGAAGGATATGTGGACACATCAGCCAGCCTTATGATATTTTAATTGTGTTTATTTAACACGATTTTCATGGCACTGTGTATGGGTCAGGTCTACAAATATTAAACCGAAGAATAGCCAACAAAATCAAAGAAACTGTAAGGATTGAAAGTTCCCTTTGGGTGTATAAAATGTAAATATGGTTTTTAAAACTTAAGGAAAATTATATTTTATTCTTCAGAACGAGTTCAATATACATTCCGTTAAAAAGTAACGGGAATTGGTCAATAAAAGAAAAAGAATTTTATTATTCATTAGAATTTATTGTAGCGCTTTAAAAATAGGCTTTTTCTAAAATAATTCAATAAAATAAATAATTCAATAATAAAAAAAAATAGAAAAGATTCTATAAAATAATAAAATCCAGTTTCCCTTTATGTCTTATCCACGAAAATGGGCATCTCGAAGCGGTAATTTGGGTTTTGAAAAAAAGAGAAAAATGTCAGCTGGTGCCATATCAGACGGTTTTGGTTTGGTGACATTTGTTAAGTATTTGGTCAGAAATTCATTCATAATAACAGTTTTGTGCGCCAATGCGAGATTTCTTTCCACAAATTACACGAATTTACTCTCTCAATAATCCCACAATGCCCAGATAATATTCTTTATTTACCGTCTGATTTTCAGGCTAGCATTCCGAGTGCACAACACTGCGATGATCAAATAGAACATTCAACATTATCTTTACTACTGAATGACTGTAACGCAGTATTTTCGATTTCGGCTCAGTTGGACGGCGCCATTCTGTAGCTTTTTGCCTGCTTTGTATGTTGAAACTTGTAAAACCATGTCTGATCATCAGTCATAATATGGGCTCGAAATTGGGTTTTACGCGCTTGAATTTTTTAAAGAAAATTTAAATATTTTGGACTTAATCAATTCGGGGGACAAAGAATGTTTAACTGCTATGTTCCTCAACTATGAAGATATTTAGTCAGATTTTAGTTTCAGATTTTTAGTCAGCATTTCCTTGCATTTATCGATGTCAACTTCGTGATTGGTTGCTTGAACAAACTTCAAGTATTTCGCAACTGGTCGAGCGGCAATGATATGAATTATAAAATGGCATGAGTTCTTAGTGAGCCATAAAAAATTTAACCGATTATCTCCCTGAAACTTAAGTGATGATTATCAGTTACCATTTTCTTCAGTTGATCGATGTTGACCTCATTTAAAGATGTTGCTAGTCGACCAAAGCAAAGCAGATATTTTCGACCACATCTCGTCCGTCTTCGAATGCAGTGTACCACTCATATGCATGTGCTGTTGATAAAGTCGATTCACTGCAAGTCTTCTGTAGCAATTTCAGCGATTTGGCAGCAGAAATTCTACTTGCAATGCAAAATTTGATTGAAATAAATTCTGTTTTTTGCACATTTTATCCATTGTGAAGACACTTGAGGTGATCTAACAATATCGAGCACTGTAAACAAACTGAATGACGAATCGAGCTCAAATTCCATGTCAACATAGAGAACAGTTGTGTCAACTTTGTGACAAGAAGAATTTTGACAATCTTTTTAAACGGTAGTTTTAAATGATCAATTTCACTTGCTTTTTGGCAAAATATATATAAATGAATACTTGTATGTTTACAAAATTTCTTCTGTATTTTCTTATAAATTGCAATGTTACTAATTTAATTTTTTTTTCTTTTCTTTCTTTACAGGTAGGTGACAATGTATGTATTGTGGCTTCTTTTTTATTTGTCATCGTGATTTATCAACTGTACACTAAGTATAAATAATGATTTAATCTCCCACCTCCATTATTTAAAGACGATTTATAACATTTAGCCCCAAAAGAAGTGAATTTAAATTTCATTTTCATTCCATTAAATTCCAATGATCATTTAACAATTTTGCTTATACAACCATCAATAGAAACAGCTTACTTAATACATACATTTCTACCAAGTTAGTTCAAAATCAAATACATTTAGAAAAAATTTTTTTATATTTTATTTGTTTAATTTTTTTTTTTTTTTTTTTTTTTTTTTTTTTGTTAAGATTGGTAATTCCTTTTTTAGTATTGCTTTGAATTGCTTTGGGGGTTTTTGGTTTTTAATTAAACTACTTGTGAAATTTCAGATGATTACGTAAATATCTGATATATTGCCAATGTTTTTTTCTTTCGCTTAAGGTTATAAACATTTCACGATATAGTTCATGTACGCATATGGTTAAAATAATAAGTACACCATATATTTTTTTTTAAGGCTCATGCACGAAAATTCATTTGAATTAAAAGAAAAAACAAATACTAATTTCTTTTGTTATAACATTAGAAATAAAATAAATACTATAAGAATAACAAAAAACAAAAATTAAATTCAGTATTTTTAAAAAAATTTAAAATTATTCAAAAAATATTGCACAAAATAATAAGTACATATACATTAAGTTAAAATAAGCAAAAAAGTAAAATAATCCCGTTTTTTCTGCTAATTTAGCTGGGTTTCGTTAAAAGCCGGTATATCCACCTTTATTTTCAATTATTTTGTTGACTCTTCTTGCAGGTTTCTACTGGTATTTCATACCAAGTTTTTTAAACAAAATCCCATAACTGATCCTTATTTTTAAGAACCTCCATTCCAATTCTTTGTTTCAACTCTCCCCAAAAGATTTTGCGATTGGATTTAAGTCCGGAGATTGACTTGGCTAGTCAAGAAGGGCAACATTACGATCCTGAAGCCAATCCTTTACCAACATAGAAGTATGCTTCGGATCGTTATCCTGCTGGAATGTCCATCTAAGAGGCATACTTTTCACAGCATAGTTCAACACCGTATTTTCCAAGATATCTTTGTAGTGGAATCTGTTAATAGTGTTGGTAATTCGATGTATCGGACCGACACCATACCGCGAGAAATAACCCCAGACCCTAATATTGCCGCCCCCGTGCTTGACTGTCTTCTTTGTAAAGCGAACATGGAATTCCTTATCCGTAGGGCGTCGAATATTCCGGGCACAGTCGTTTCCAAATATTTTAATTTTTGTTTCATCGCTCCACAAAATGTTTCGCCACTTTTTTTTCACCGTCTCCTTTGGACCAATTGGAATGACTTCTTGCAAACGGCAATCTAGCCTATAATTTTTTGTCTAAGCAAAGGAACTCTTCAGGCTATCCACGGCGAACCGTTCGAGAAGAAATTACATTTCCAATTTCTGCTGAAATCGCTCTTGAAGACACAAACGGGTGCTTCTTCCCAAGTGTTACAATACGGATATCTGTTGTTTTTGAAGTATTTATGGGTATTCCGCAAGTTTCGACGGGCCTTTTAGGCTTTAAAGTATTGTGCAAAAAATAGCAACCGATTCATAGCTTCTGCTACAGAACGAAGACTTTGGCCACTTTTTCTTAGCCTTGAAACAATTTTTCTCTTCTCCGGAGAACAATGACTTTTTCGACCCATGGCTAATTTTTTTTACTATATATTTTGTTATGAATAAAGATAAACAACAGTACAGCACACTGCGAAAATATTGAAGAATTGATTAATGTATTTATTATTTTGACCAATTACTGAAATCCCACCTGAACAAAACTAACCCACAATGAAAACAACGGGGAAGCCCCAGTTTTGTTTTTACTTTTAAAGGCATTACCATATTAAAATTATATAAATAAAAAAGAATTGCCATGTCTACTTTTCGTTAAAGTAATTGAAATTAAACATAAAGCAAAAATAAGCAGGTGTACTTATTTTTTCGATCATATATGTACAATTAGCGAGAATGATTTCTGAAGCATGAAGATGGAAAGATTTCAAGTATTTCGGAAGAAGATTATCAAAGCTATAAAATGAATGAGATATTTGTTTACAATTGCTAGAATTTATTTTTTTTATAGCGTCTTTATTAGTTGAATTGTGTTCTGTTTAAAAACAAAGTACGAAATATTTTTGGCTAAAGCGAAAATTTTTTCGCATTTGCTAAATGTACGGAATATGTGAAACTGGAAACCTTATAAAATGTGATAAAATGAAATTTCACGCAAACGAAATTTTTTCACTTCTACAAAAATTTTTTTTTTTTTTGTAATATGTGTTGTTATGTATTGTTATGGAAATCTGGAAATTTTGTAAAATGTGATATTTTAGAATTTTTGAGCGAAAAACGAAATTTTTGCGCTTCAACGAAATTTAAGAGAATTTTAATTTTTTTTTTTATTAAACGTAATTTAGTAGGATGAAATATTACCGCATCTGATACAGAAATACAAAAAGGCTTTTTTTTTTTTTTTTTTTTTTTTTTTTGAAAAATATTGATTTTGGCCGGAACGAAAATTTATTGCCTAAGTAAAATTTATCGCATGTGCTAAATGTACGGAATTTTGTATATGTGAGTTAATTATCCTATTCAAAATTGTTATGTAGGCCTGGAAACTTTATAAAATGTGATAAAATGAAATTTCGCACAAACGACATTTTTCACTTCAACAAAATTTGATAAATTTTTTGTAATAAGTGTTCCTTATTCTTTTTAAAATTGTTATGTAAATGTTGCACTTTTGTAAAATGTGATAATCGTTTATCTTTGATTTTTTTTTTGTTTTTGTTTAAATAAACATATTTTAGTAGGATGAAAAATTTAAAAAAAAAAAAAAAATATTTACCAATATTATCGCATCTGATACAGAAATACGAATTGTTTTTTTTTTTTTTTTTTTTTTGAATATTATTCCTCAGGCGAAATATTCACCAATATTATCGCATCTGATACAGAAATGTGAACTGGTTTTCTTTTTGAAAAATATTCATTTTGGCCAAGGCGAAAATTTATCGCCTAAGTGAAATTAGATTAAAATTTACAAATTCCTCCAGATTTCATAAGCTGTGACATTTAAGGATTTTTTGTGAAAAATCTAGCACATTTCGCGCACACGAAAAATTTATCGTTAAAAAAAAAGTTGAAAACATAAAAATTGAAAATTCTAAATTAAGTAATTAATTCAATTAATAATTTAATCATCTTCCAAGACAAATTCTTTTTTTTCTTCAAAAACTCATATTCATGAATGTTTTTCGAAAAAAAATTTATGTGTTCCAAAATGAAAATTTTAAAGCCACAGCAAAATATTTAAAACTCTAAAAATTTCGGAGAAAGTTTTTGATAATTTATTGAGAACGTTTGTTAGAGAGGTTTAAAGCGATTTTTATCGAAGTATGTTCCTGCAAAAAATATGGAATTGTATTAAAATTCTTGAAATTCTTTCAATTTACTTAAGCGATTTCATTTAAGAATATTTGTGGGGGTGAATGAACTACACTTTGCGCAAAAAGAAAAATCTGTTCTTAAAACGAAATTTTTTAAAACGTAAACAGTCGTTAAGGATTTTTTCTTAAAAGACATTAAAAAAGCTAAGCTGGCAAATGTACTGTTTTAAAGAATGATGATGTTTTTCAAATAAAAAAAAACCACAAAAAAAACTCCTATTAATGAATATTTTTCGATTTATATTGTAATTTTTACGATTATAAAGAATTTAATGTCAAACCGGAATATTTTAAATATTGTTGTAAATTCTAAGATTTACTATATAAATTTCGATGGTTGTAAAATTATAGTTGTTTAACATTTTTTCAAAAGTAGTCTTGTCATCCTGAGATACGTTTGGTGATGTTTATATTCGAAAACTATCGATTTTTGTTCAATTAAAGAAGTGACAGTTTTGAAAATGTAAGAAAAAAATTTCTCATATAATTTATTGTCATTGACTTCCATTTCTCTTTATAGAAAAACTTATCGTTCTAACAATATTTTTCAGACTTTTCATATTTGTTTAAAATTTTTCGTAAAAAATTATGCTTGGAATGCTAAAAATACATCATTTCCAATAGAATTTGAAATTTTTTCTTTACATTTGAGAAAATTCTAAATGAAAATAAGATGTTCCATTCATATCTGAGAGTGTCTGCTGATCCCGAAGTGCTCGGGGGTAAAATTGGTATCCCTTTTTGATAAGGGAATAAAATTTAAGTTAATATTTAAAAAAATTAAAAATTTAATCAATTTTTTTCTTCAATTTTAATGTACTTCGCTTTTAAAAACTCTGCGTAAGTTGAACTCTGTAATATGCCAAATTTGATACCTGCGCTTATAAAGGGTGGTGCATAAGTAACGTTAGCGGCGATTATATTGAATGCGTTCTTGTGGATCATTTGATTTTAACTCGTGAACCAATTTTATCTTATATGGATTCCCTTTTTGATAAGAAGTTTACGGTTTCCTCATATTCTTTTCAAAATTTCGTAAAATGTTCAATGTTTTATCTTGAATTATTTTGCCCAGAAGGTAATAACGGAGCCGATTAATTTAAACCCCCACAAATTTTATAACCAGACAGTCAGTATTTCTGCACATGTTTTCGATAACAAATTCTAGAAAATGTTTATTTATTACTTTGCAATTTAATTTACAGTAAAAATACCCAAAATCACTTTAGGTATATTTGATTATCCCCTACACAAAAAAACATCTGTTTTAAATATTAGGCGAGGGGAAACGTAGAATGAAGATACACAAATAAAAAAATTAAGATAATATTTCCCCATAAAATTGTTTGCTATTAAATACACATTTGTTAAAATGTATTATATATTTTTCCAAGAGAATAACTAAGGCCTTTAGTAGGTGTCTTTTTGGAGAAGAGGGAGGAAATATTTAAGAAAATTTTGCAACGAGACTTCTTCGTCATTAATCTTGTGGACACGGTGATGATTAAACGTATAGCCAGCCCCCACATGATATTGTTTCTTTTAGTAATTTTCCGTTGACATATTTACTCGTTTTTAGTCCAGGTGCTTGCAAACCACTTTAGTTTCTCTCTTTTTCCGCTCTTCTCTTTTTGTATTTCTCTCTCTTGTTCAATCATTGACGTCCAACACATGTAATTTTGTATGTTTACATTTGTGTTTTATTTTCCATTTGCACTCTTGTATAATTTACTGCCGGAGCTGTTTTTGTTTTCGGGCCCAATAATTATCTATCTCTACACCTCATCTCGCTTAAGTTTTTGTTTTGTTTTGTAAATTACCTGCGATAAAACAGCTTGATTTCCATTTTGGCATTTAAACATTTAATTTGAATAATGTTGGAGGCTGAATAACGGATACCATTCAAATGGAGGAAAACAAAAATTTTGAACTTAATCAATATTTTCTTAGATTAAACAAATATTTGTAAAAAATATACAAATCCGCCTTAAATTGTTGCGAAAATATAGAAGTATGGAAGCAGTGAAAATGCTAATTAGTTGCAAAAAAATTGAAAAATCGTTGCGTTATAAGATTTTGTATTGGACGTTTAATCTAAAATGGTGCATACATTGCACTATTACATGTGCAATGCATGTAATAGTGCAATGTATCCGCCATAGGTGGCGCTAGTGGATAAATTGCAATAAATATTATATACGTATAAGTTAAAAATACTCTTCAACATTTTTTATAGCAATGCGAATGGTGTGCTCTAGAGATCAAAGTCTTAACAGCTTCTAACATATTTTCTTTACATTTTTTTATGAACATTTTTAAAATGTTCCCATATTTTAACAACACATAACGATAAGTGAACAAAATAGTTTTTTGTGTTATAGTAAAACGAAATCAATTACATTTAAAGGACATTAAAGGCCCTACTTAACACAGCTAGAATGATCCGATTGAGGTATGCACCGTTTTGTTCGATAGCCATTTTGAAGATTATTCCATAATGCCTCTCTTATGGAAATTCTGGTACCTGTTGGCAAAAAACTGATCCCTTTGGGTGAATTTTTCACTTTGCTAGCCAAGCTGCCGGAGCTTCTGACGATTCAATATGAATGTGCGTGGCGTGACCGTGTTCTGATAACCTGATGGAAGACAACTCCATTCTTATTGGCCACAGTTTGGCCTTGGGGAAGCAGGTCATAGTAGGTGAACACCTTCCCGACCTTCAATCTTGTCATGGCTAGCGTTTGCGCCTACTCACCGCGATTCGATTACAAGCGTTTTCGCTTATCTTTCTAGCGACATCTAGTGTAACCCAGTCGCACTTATGCAAGGCGAGCTACAGGTTACTAAGGCCATCTGTTGGAAAAATTGTAGATTTTTGTTTTTGCTATATGTTATATTTGTCCAAACATATTTGGTGATATCGAATTATCGTTTGAGATGTAGTGGAAAATTTGCCTTCCTCTGGTAGGCCACCAACATCATCAAATGAAATTATCATCGATGATTAAAAAGATAATGTTGTTTGGACCATTTCCTGTTTGTTGATTATTTTTTTTATTATTTGATATTTTATTTTATTTTTTTTAATTATTTAATATTTTATTTTATTTTATTTTTTTTTTTTAATTATTTAAAAAACATTTTACAAAAAGATTTTTTAATTGAAAGTAAATTTATTTTTTTTATTTTTAATTATAGTTTGTTATTTCATATATGTATTATTAATCGGACTAATATATGTATAATGAAATATATCAGAATCAAATACATATATATGAAATTATCAGACATACTGAAATATCTTTTTTTTATTGAAGCTAAATTGCTAAAAAAAATAATTCAAGTTAATATTTAAAAAAATTAAAAATTTAATCAATTTTTTTTTCTTCAATTTTAATGTACTTCGCTTTTAAAAACTCTGCGTGAGTTGAATTTTTTAATATGTCAAATTTGATACCTGCTCTTATAAAGGGTGGCGCATAAGTAACGTTAACGGCGACTATATTGAATGCGTTGTTGTGCATCATTTGGTTTTAACTCGTGAACCAATTGCATCTTATATGGGAAAATATGAAACATATATAAAATTCTTTGCAAAGACGGCCTAGACATCTCTAACTGCTGAAAACGTCGTCTGGTGGAAGTTTCGGAGTTTTCCTTAATACTTGCTTGCACTCGAGCAATGATCACTTCATTTTGAACTGCATGAGGTCTTCCAGCACGCGGAAGATCACAAACAGCCCCTTGTTGCCCAAAACGCTGAACCAATCGGTAAATTGTTGGAGCGCTAGGAGCATTTCGAACATGAAAGAAATTTCGATATGATCTGAATAATCGTATGCTGACTTTCAAAGTAAAATTGAACAACTTTGGTTCTTTGTTCTGTGCTGAGCCTTTCCATCATAAATTTTCCAAGTATTATTTAGTTAATTCTGTAAAGAGACGAAAAAAAGTCTTAAACAAGAAATGTGTTCACTGATTCATTTCATTTCATTTGTTTATTTTAGTCTATGGAATTATATCTTTACAGACCAACAAATATCTTATATAACTTATTAACAAAAATAAAGTAAATAACTTAACTAATTTAATAAATTACATACTAATTGCCTAAAGACATTATGAGGCAGGCAAAGGTCAGTGTTGTTGCAGAATCTATTAAACAAAATCATTGACCTGTTAATGGGCTCATTGCAAATATAATTAGCTCATTGCAAATTCAATCTTAACGTTACTTATGCGCCACACTATATATATTAATGAGATGGTTTTCATACACAATCATCTAAAATTGCCAAGAAAGGGAAAGGTTCTGGAATCGCCTTGACAATATCATTCACTTGATTAGCCACATTTTGAAGAAAAAATAAAGTTCAAAGCAATCCCATTAGGTCTTTCTATAGGCCTAAACAATTTTCTCCAATGTTTGGAAGTTCAAGATATTCTTCAATTCGAGTTTCTTGAGCTTTTTAGAAAAATCGAAATTTGCAGCTCTAAAATCTGCTCATCCCATCCCACTTTTCACCAACTGATTCATGAAAGTGCTTCATTTTAAATAATTTATGCATAATAGCCTAGTCTGATTCATAATATATGAAATTTACGACATTTGCTTGAAGTGTGATGGAAATTTCTTGTATATCTCGGATTATTGTTCATCTGCAACCATGATATGTCATTAATGACGTTATCGAAAGACAAGAAAATGCCAAAAAAAAAAGAAATATTACAGCAAAACCATAGGCGAAAAAACGTATGTGATTCACAAAATCACTACAATGAAAATTGGTTTCTCAAAGCAATAAATAATGCTCGAGAATTGTGAAAAGTTGAAAAATGGAGGATATTTTCTCTGTCCTCGTGCTCTTCATTTATCCACTAGCCAATAGTGTGAAAATCAACAATAAGGAGTGATTCACATTTATATAATTTGACGCGTATTCGTTATATTCCATGTACCCCCACATTTGCAAAAGGTGAAATTTATGAACATGGAAAACTAAATATTTTTCACACAAAACGCAACATTGTTTGCTAAGACGCCGTAAAGGGGTGCCTTCGGCCGACTATCGCTCACCTAAGAGAAAGAATTTTTGGCTGTAGGCCAAGAAAGCAAAACGTAGATGATGATAACGATAATTATGCGACAACGAAAAGCGAAAATGTCACCAAACATAACATCAAGAAAACAACGAATATTACAACATTTTATGACAATGTTTTAGCTTAGCAAACAACTAATAATCATGTTAATTATTGAGAACATTTCTGGAAATTAGAACAGGATTTACTATAAGCTTTGAAAACTAATTTCATAGCTAGACTCGATATACAAAAATAGCCATCATCTTAAGTATCGGAAATATTTGTGAAAATTGGAACACGATTTGCATGAGCTTTTTATGAAATCCAGTTTAATAGCTAAATCTTGGCTAACTTGAAATCTAATAAAAATCCGCATCATATTAAGTATCAAAAACGTATGTATTTTCAAATTAGAACACGATTTACTTGAACTTTTGAAATTAGCTTTATTATAAACAAAATTTTAGTTGACCTGATACTGATACATAAAAATTTCCAAACAATTTTGCATATTTAACGACCTGTAGAATCTGCGTCTTAGATTTAGAAAAACGTTTTGGTTTCACATCTATATGTTCGATTTTAAATGAGCGTGAGTCTTAAAACAACAACAAAGAAAAAAGAGTAGCCTTTCAAAATCTGCTTCCTAACCTTCAAAAATCGTGAAAAAGAGCAGTGAAATATTGAAGTCATTTATAACACGTTTTAAGCCTAAAATGTATACTAAATATTTTCATTAACATATCATCATCTTTGAGACGGAGAAACAAAAAGTCAAAACAACAAAAACGAAAAACCCAATGAAACCAATTCAAAAATAAAACTTGTTGACATCAAATACGAATAAAAAAAAAACTACAACCGCAGCTCATAAAAAAAACCAGCAAAATTAAACCTAAATCTCAATCGTTCGTCTCAGACACAACACATTTAAGCTTATTTTTATGGGCTTGCGAACTTTCCTTATACTAACCGCACAAAACGTCAAGATCTATGTGATCTGATAATATTGAAATACATATATGTACATACAAGTTTTGATTTCGGTTCCTTTCAATTTTGTTATCAGTTTTAACGTTAACTCGCGCAAATCTTGAAATTGTATTTAAGTTTATTTTCTTCTAAAGAAGCAAATTAATATATTACGAAATACCTTTATGAGTTATTTATATTTACGTTCTGTTGTTGGTGGTTTTGGAGAAGTAATAATGATATCACGCAAAAGTTATTTTAAAGTCGTTTATAAAATAGCTGACGTAGAACAAAAACAGTGCAAGTTGTATTAGATAAGAAAATAAATCAAATCGTCAAAACAATTTTCTCAAATCCTCTAGCCCTTTGTAAAATATACCACCCTTGTTATACGATAATTCGTTGATTTGGTTACTCTGAAAAGCAGGATATTTTTAAAAAGGGGTTTTGCTGAACCGGTTTTGTCAAGGGGATGTTTTTAAATAAACATTAGTTTCTGTTTGCTTTGGAAAAATTTTCACCAATGTGATGCTTTTTCACCTTAGTGAAATTTTGTAATTTAAGAGAATTTCTTCCCCAGAGAAAAATTTTTTTATAATTTTTTCACCAAAGTGAAATTTTTTCATTGTAGTGAGTTGTTTTTACCAGAGTGACTTTTCCACCGGAATGAAATTTGTTCAACTGAGTGAAATTTTTTTTTACTATCTACTGAATCTATCTATTTATTGCATTTTTTCCAGCGTGAATTTTTTTCACTAGAGTGAAATATTTTCACCTGAATGAAATTTATCCGCAAGTTGAAGGTTTTCTAACCATTTTTTTAGCAAAGTGGAATTTTTTCGCCAGAGAAAAATTTTTCTGCCGGAGTGCAATTTTTCCAACAGAGTGAAATTTGGTTTTACTATGCTTTCACCAAAGTGAAATTTGTTCATCCGAGTGAATTATTTTTATGGAATTTTTTTGAGATTTTTCCAACAGAGTGAATTCTTTTTTACTATATTTTTACCAAAATGAAATTTGTTCATCCGAGTGAATTTTTTCTATGGAATTTTTATCCAGAGAAAAATTTTTCTGTTGGAGTGAAATTTTTCCAACAGAGTGAATTTTTTTGTACTATATTTTTACCAAAATGAAATTTGTTCATCCAAGTGAATTTTTTTATCAGCTTGACTTTTTTTCACTAGAGTGAAATTTTTTCGTTTTACCATTTTTTCACCATTTACTCGTATTCAGTAAAGTAGAATACGAGTAAATTGAAATCTATAGTTTTTGCCTAATATCCACTTTAACATTTAACGACACTTCTATTTGTTGGATAGAAATATAACATAATTTTTTAGAAGTTTTGCACAAAAGTGATTTTCCAGAAATTTCTTGTAATTCAACATCACTTTTTTTTCTTGTTCGTAACGACAAAAGGAAAGCTTAAAAGGAACAACACTTCTATTTGTTGAGGGATAGAAAAATAGCCTAATTTTTTAGGAGTTTGTCACAAGAGTGATTTTCCAGGAACTTCTTGTAATTCAACATCAGTTTTGTTTTTCTAGTAACAAGAGAAGGAACGCTTAAAAGGAGTTTTAATAAAAAGTGAATTTTTCACCTTAATTCAATTTTTTCAACATTATGAATTTTTTTTTCACCAAAGTGATATTTAGTTTCACCATAGTGAAATTTTGTTTCATTTGAAAATTTTTACAATACAGTGAATTTTCTGTGTAAAGAAAAAAGTTTTTTTCACAAATCTCAATTATATTTAACGACATGAAATGGTAGGGTGTTTACAAAATAAGATTTTAATGATTTTGCGAGCTAAATCTTTGCCTAATGAAATGTCGAATTATGATTTGTGATTTTCTTCAGAAAATGCGTTTTCTTTTTATTCTTTTAAACTAACATGGAATGTTTTGGCAACTGTGACCTTTTCTTCTACACAAAAAAAAAAAAAATAGTTCTTACAACAATGTTGTAATTTTTCTTTTCAAAAACCTTTAGATTTCCCGATATAGATTAAATTTAGCATTGCTAGATGATGTAAGTGGAATTTTTATTCCCTTAAGATTAGTACTATGCAGGAATTTCATATGAAAAAAATGGTTGTGAAATTTTTAAGCCAAATTTACTTTGCCTGATGGTACTATGTTTTTTCACGAAAGTATTTCTTATATGGCAACACTGCCTCCTTTTATCGATTTCCAACACTGACGTCGGAAAGAATTTATTTATTTACGTCATTCTTTATTCAATAATACAATTATAAACTAGTGAAATGAAATTATAATACCGAAAGGATACCATTTTGCTATTTTGCAAATATATTATAATGTAGAAACATTTGTTCTTTTCATTTTAGTGTTGGAAAAATGTTTTCGATGCTGCTGAATATTTTTTTTTTCCAAGTAACAATGTCTCATGGAATTTATTTCCTTGTTAAAAGAACATTGTACCTAGCTTTAGAAGTAAATATTTCACTGCCTAGAATTGTGCTTAACATTATTGCATTATACATATACGTAACATATTCCTAGGAGAGATATCAAAATGATCTGGCAGATATGTTCCAACATTAAGCAGAATATTCGCGACCTTTACGAGATAGATTCTATTAACATGAGCGATTTTATTTCACTCACTAACAAAATATATAGATTTCATATTGATTTAAATGGCATTGCTAGGCTGCTGAAAGTAAAGATTTCACTGCCTGGAATTATGCTGAACATTTTGGTGCTATATTTAGCTTTTTCCCAAAGGGAAGGTTGAAACAATCTAACATGTACGAGTATATGTATGTTATAACATTATACGAAATATTCGTGACATTGACAAAATTCCAGTGAAATAATCTATTTTGTTTCGCTCGCTACTACTAAAATGTGTAGATTTTAATGTGCTATATTAAAAATTTGTTGTTTGTTCTCAGATGCAATTTTTATGATTTTCTCCTCCAATTCTCGTGTGACTAACGCTGGCTGACACGCAGTTCATACCTTTGTGCCGATAATCATAAATATATGAATAAATATGTTTTTGGTCGTTTTGCTCCCATTTTTTTTTTTTTTTTGTTTTTTTTGGTGCGGTTTGTTTGCTAAAATATATTTTGCATATTGTTAAAGTATTTGGAGAAAATTCAAAAATGCACATTTTATGTATACATTTTTTGGATTTTTGATTTTTGACATATGTGACTCCAAGCGAATCGAATTTGTTTGTTAATAAATAAAAACCTCACAAGGACCGCAGATGTTTTAAGCTAAATTAAGCTAGCAGATATAAAGCAGCTATCAAAATCAGTGAGTTAAATGATATACATAGTAGATAAGTGTGGTGGTGGTGGAAGTGGAGGTGGTGGTCATGGTGTTTTGCCTTTAATCTAAATCGAAAATCACTTCCCCAAATAAATGCATAATTTAAATATATAAAACGTTCATTTTATGATGGATGATGTCAAGGTTGCAAATGCAAAATTTCGGAAAAAATCAAAGAATGCGAATGACTTAACTTTGGTGATACCCATGCTCTGCTTTGGTATAATAAATACAAAAGGTTGAGGCGTAAGACGTAACCAAACGGTAGCATTTCCTCAAAATCTAATCCATCCACCTTCAAACCCCTTAAGCATTTTCTGCATGCATAATTAATTAATGACATCGGATTAAAATTCCAAAAACTAAGTAACTAATTGCAAAACTATCAAAGCTAATTGGAATTTTGAACAAAACAAAATAAATTTGTTTATAATACGAACAGCGCTTAAGGCAACGTTCATACACAGATGAATGTTTGTAGAGAGGTAAAAAGACAACAGACAGACAGAAGATCGAATCATTATTTTATTTTAATAATTTAACGGTCTTTATTTATTTTTCATTTAGATCATTATATTGGTGTTAATTCAATTTCCTTTAACAAAAGCTTGTTGAAAGAAATCATCAGCCGCCTACATTGTAAAACTAACAAACAAGTTGTACAGTTGAGAATGCAAATGGTCAATGATAAACGTAAAGGGAAACTTTTATTCATACATCTAATATAGTGATAGATAATACCCGTATATTTCTGAGCGAAATGACTGATGATTCACAGGCGAAAATACAGTTAACATATAATAGTTGATAGTTGGTCTTCTGTTTAAGAATGAGACAACAATTGAAATGGATCGCGAATGTTAGTAAAACAAAAAACCACAATTATTAAACAAAATATATGTGATTAATCGATCAAAGAAATAAAATGTTGGCATAATTGTAATTACATAACCTGTCAGGCTTTCTTTTTTGATGTCGAATTAATATTTTTCAAATTTGTTTATGAAATATGACGAATTGTTTGATTGAATAACAAGAGAAATTTCGAAAATAATGAATAAAAAAAAATCTCAATCAAAAAAGTGTGTGGGAAACTGAAAACTACAGAACGCAATATATAAGAAGCTTTATCCAACATATAGCAAAATAACTACTTTGGAATGATATATCTGAATGTTCAGAAAGAAAGAAACAAATAGTATAGTAAAGAGAAATACATAATTTTTTCAATATATAGCTTTAGTAAACTGTATGTCGCGTTGTATAAGTGCGATCGGATTACGCTAGATGGCATTGGCAAGCTAAGATTTCCTACTCAAAAAACTACTCAGACGGTTTTACAATTGCTTGACTGGCTGTTGTTTGAGCACGCCTAATGTGGGCACCAGCATAGAAAAAATACACCATATTTTGCAGTTTTTCTTTGGTAAAGACGAAAATGCCAATCAGGCGGCTGAAGATATGAACAGCGTGTATGATCCTAATACAGCAACAGTCAATTATATACAATTTTAGTTTCTCAATTCTGTCCCGATAATCTCGATGTTAAAGATGCATTACGCTCTGGAAGACCAATTGTCGAAAATTTTGATACATTTTTTCCTTTTTCATCAATATGGCTGATCAGCAAAACGAGAGATCCTTCCAAAAACAGTACGGTATTAACCTAAACAGAAAGGTTAAACCCGGTGTCACCAAGAGGAAGCTTCTTCACCGTTACCGTGATATCGGTTTGGGTTTCAAGACTCCCCGTGAAGCCATTGATGGTACCTACATTGACAAGAAATGCCCCTCCACCGGCAATGTAAGAATCCGTGGTCGCATTTTAACCGGTGCCGTACGCAAGACCAAAATGCAGCGTACGATTGTTATTCTTCGTGATTACTTGCATTTTGTACGTAAATACAGTCGTTTTGAGAAACGTTACACAAACATGAGCGTACACTGTCCCCCCTGCTTCAGAGATGTTGAAATCGGCAATATTGTTACCATTGGTGAATGTCGTCCCTTGTCCAAGACTGTTCGTTTCAACGTGTTGAAGGTCTCCAAGGGTCAAAGTTCCAAGAAGAGTTTCAAGAAGTTCTAAATTTCACCATAGATTCTATAAAATATAGTTTGATGTTCAAACTAGGCTTTGATTTTACACAAAGCACTGTTTCGATTGCCTAGGAGCAAAATATTGCGCAGGAAATCATTTGAAACCACTTGAATAAGGCTGGATGCCAAAAGAAGCTCGGTGTGTGGATGTCACCTTAGTTCAGGCAAAAAAAAATTTCTATCTTCGAATCGCAACAAAATCAACCCATTTCTAAAGCGGGTGGTGATGATGACTCGTAATGTAAACTAGGTCGCTTACGACAACATCAGGCAAAGATGGTCGTAATTGGGGCCATTGTTAGACCGCACCAAGGCAGGCTTGACGATGAGGAAGGTTTTACTGGGCGTTTGGTGGGACGGTATCAGGGAGCTGCTTCAAACTATTAATTCGTATCAGTACTGTCAACAATTGGATTTTGGGAAGGAAGTAATCGCTCCGAAGCTGATAGATTTGGCCAATTTGGAGGGGAGTCATTTTCTATCAGGATAACCCAAGACAAGGCAGAAGTTCCGGGAGATTAGTAAAAAGTTTTGTATACATCCATTCCTCTGTATACATCTTTTCCTCTGTTCCTATCGTATTCCATGTCGAATGATTTTGGTAGTGAAAAATTCGCCTTAAGAGCAGCTTTTGAAAATCGACTGTTCCTTATTTTTTCCCTCCCAAAATTGACGAGGGTTTCTATGAGAGAGGCATAATGAAATTATCGAACAAAGCGATGCATATTTCACCTAAATCGAATCACTCCTATTAATCTAAGCAAAACCTTCAATGCCATGAAAAAATAATGGAATTCCTTTTACTTATATTGAAATTATAGAGACCAGAATTTGCAAAAAAAAGCTGTTAAAATTTAAAAGTTAAGAATACATAAAAAGTGGAAAAACTCTCTCACCTAATGCCGGGCATTGACAAAGAATATCAGAAAAGCACGATAATTACGTTGAGTTAAAAATGTGCCGAAGCTCCTATTTTCAGTCGATAGAAGACATAAAAAAGAATTCGTGGCTGGAGTTGAATGACATCTTTTATGGAAAATGTTTCGAATATTCGATTTCCTAAGTATGCTATTTGTGAAATGAGGTGTTTTGAAGGTGATACAATCAATTTTTTTATGTATAATAATTATATTGCGTTTTGTTGACAAGTTTCCGATGCTTTTTGACAGGGTGGTGTAAAATGAAAAAAAAAAATAGTAAAAAAAATTACAAGGAACAAAAAAAAAAAAATCCAAAAATACTTTTGAGATACGAAATTAGTGAAATTACATTGTCGACATAATCTGGATATCTTGAATGTAGCTTTTTATGATGTTGAGTTGATTAAGTCGACCTCGCCATTGACATTGTCGAGGATATCAACTTATGTATGTTAAGATTTGAATTACAAACTTTCATAGAAAATAATAATCAATTCATTACTATGTCATATTGAGACAAAAAGTTTAAACATGAACTTTTATATCTTGAAATATTTAGTAAAATGCTGTGAACTTTATCAATGACTTTGAAACACATGGCTTCATTTTAAAGAGCTCAATGTAAATAGGAACCGACGACTACCGCATAATATCGCAAATAGTATTCTATAGCCATTGAAATGGCATTGACCTTCATTACCGACCATTTCTAAAATCCCATTTAATGTGAGAAATATGTGTATTTCTATCGTTTTGAATAACTCTTTCATACACATTTTTAAATCCAGGACATTTAAAATGTAAAACAACGACAAAATACAAATCTACGTAAAACATAAAGCAATAATATATAGCAATTTGTAGGTTTCACAACAACTATAACTATAACAGAGACTGCTACTACTACTACTGTTGCTACTGTTACTACTACTACTACTACAACACTGTCAGCAAAACATTATTAAATAATTACAAGACACAACGAACAACTCCCTGATGCAGTAGATGATACAACCTACCATTCAAGCAAAAGCGGAAGTAAACCGCAATATATATAAATTTTCTACAGTTTTAGCCTAGTTTTTCTTCTCTTGCCTGCACTGTTTCCTTTTTTTTCCTCCACTGTGTATCCATCCACCATACTCGGTCACTATGTATCCCTTTGCCTTTCCCGCTCCACCCCCGGTTGGACCCAGTGGAATGAACAAAGTTTTTCCTTAGTTTGCTTTAACTTCACTTTGACCATAAAATTGTCAACACCGGGTCTCTTATGGAATGGAGAATATCCGTTGTGTGCCACCTGGAAGAGGTGGGGTAAGAAGCGGACCTGTGGGCTTCAAACACTGCTTGCCCCATTATTGTCGAAACGCTTCTTTGCCTTGGTGAAAAGACATGAGACATGACAAACAAAATAGCGAAAAAAAAAGAAAAAATTGAGATAGAAAATCGGACAACAGCAAAAAGTGGCAAGAATGTAAATTAATTTCCATTAAACATTGTTGGCGTTTAGTCGTAGTCGCCGTGGTGGTGGTGGTGGTGGTGTCAACATCTTTGTATCGTTCGAATAAAACAGGTTTTTCAAAACTCCTTACCCCCGACTTTTGTTGTTGTTTGGAGTAGTCGTATCTACCTTACTATGACTTACTCGGGTATAGCTTAAGGTCTTCTGCTTCTTATACTCGACCTATACCTTTGCAAGGAGTAGACATGACAAACAGAGGGCCTGTTATTAGTTAATTTTTCTTTTTTTTTTTAATTTTTGTTTGGACGTCGATGACTCTGTAAAAAAAAACAGCTCCTACGGTTTTTAAATTAATTCCATGCACGCTCACTCCAAACATTAAGTAAGAAATTCAAATGAGTTTCACCCATGGCAAAAAATATACTGAATTTTTGCCGGCCACAAACGAAATCATACCTACCATAACCAATTGATATCATCATTCACTTCAGTGCCTCCATGTTATGTGAAAGACGGCGGCGACATTTGACGATGTTGATGGGACTCAAATGTTCTACATCTGGAGGAAAAACTTGCACAAACACGTGCACAAAAAAAGCCACCACAACTACTGGAGTTTGTGTAAAGAATAACAATAATGATAAGAAGAATGTATGGCACAAACAAACGAGAAAAAAACAAATAAACAAGAAACACATAATAATATATGAATACCGAAGAATACCGTTAAACAGTCGGTCAACATAACGGGTTACCGACATGTACATATACATATATCAAGTTTAGTTATTACACAGAGGAGGAAATGGTCTGACAGTGGGAGAAGGTAGAGGAAAAATGTAGCAAAATGTACTAAACTGAAAAATTAACCGTAAAATTGATATTTTTCTTTGGTTGACATTATCGACCTGGATGTGGTTAAGAAAGTTCCATTTTATTTAGTTAAATTTTCAATATTTATATTATAGTATAATAAAGGGTGTCCCAACAAGAACGCAAGATTCAAATTTTAAATAAAACACAGATATTAAAAAAAAAATCGTGAAACTTTATTATATCGTAAAGTAGACAGAATGAGGTTATGTATGGAACAACACATCGGGCAGAAGGCGGCCGCGGCTTTGCTGGCACACCCGCGATCTTTTAATGAAATTTTCAATGACCGTTTTGCATAAATGCTGCAGTATTTCATTAATGCACCGTCCAATTTCCTCTTTTAAGACTTGAGTCGTCGTCGGCTTATTCGCGTAAACCATCGACTTACATAAAACCCCAAAGAAAAAAGTATAATGCCGTTAAATCGCACGATCTAGGCGGCCAATTCTGTTCTCCAAAACGCGAAATAACACGACCGCGAAATGACTGATGCAGCAATTGAATTGTTTCTCTGACTGTGTATGACATGTGGCACCGTCTTGCTGAAACCACATGACCTCCACAATCATTTCTTCAATTCTAGGCACGAAAAAACTGGTTATCATTTTACGATACCGAACACCATTGACTGCTTGCACTTGACATGCCTCATTTTCATAAAAAAAGATCCAATGATTCCTCCAGCCCAAAATCCACACCACACTGTGATACGTTGAGGATGCATTTGCTTCTCGTGAATCAATGGAGGATTTTCCTCACCCTAAATGTGACAATTCTGCCTATTGACGAAGCCATCAAGATGGAAATCGTCACTGAATGATTTTATCGGCAAAATCTGCATTTTCATGTTGTCTCTCCAATACCCAATTAACGAACTCCCTTCGCTGTCCATGGTCAGCTGGCTTCAGTTACTGAATCAATTGAACTTTGTATGCATGAAGATGCAAATTTTTCGTCAAAATTCGCTGTATAGTGGATTTGGAGGCACCAATTTGCTGAGCTCGCTATCGAATTGACCTGGTCGAAGGCACGCTGTTGTCTTTACATCACTAACAGGCCCAGTTTTGGCAAATTTATCCATTAATCTCTTGACAGTTGACTCTTTTGGAGGATTATTTTGACCCCAAATTGATCGCAATTTGTGAACTGTAGCCGCAAAACTTTCACCATTTTGGTAAAACAATCTCACAATGAGAATGCGTTGTTCATTCGTGTAGCGCTCCATTTTTACTAATCTCGTACCTTCTACTAGCAAACAATAACAATTGTTCAAATGTCAAACAATGACACTTCGAATGGCGCCAAATTTAAATCTTGCGTTCTTCTTGGGACAACCTTTATTATCTGACCGTCCGTGATGCGATGGTATTAGTACACGCGATTATCGTTCGCGTAATGCCGGGTTCAATTCCTCTTATAGCCACCTATCATTATTTGAGCGGCGGTCACCTCGGTGTGTCTGACAAACACTTCATGTAGTCGAGTAATCGACAAATCTGGTAAATTTTTCTGAAACTGTGACGTTCGGAATCGTTATTAAACTGCAGGTCCCTGTGTGTGAGTCTAAAAATAGAATGCATGTTATCGTAGCTCACTGAACGTGAGAAGATCTCCCATATCTCACTCATGGGATGCAAGGGAATTTGCTTTTTTTTTTTTATTCGTTAACTAAAGCAAATACGGTAGTATTTGAGAGATCCGGAAAGGAGCCATTCCAATTTATTGTATATAAAATTGTAATGGATCTCCCTAGTTGGGGACATTAGGTACGATTCTGAATTTTTCTTTCGAACTGTATTTGTCGTCTTATTGGAACAGAATGTTGCCTAAATCAGGAACTCCATTTCAGACAGTAAATAGTACATTAACACAGCGCTATAACAAGCGACGTCCACAGTTAACCACCGGCGAATAAGCCATACCGCGCCATTATTTTGTCTGGATGCAATTACAAAGATCTTGAACCTCTTCACGTTATTCTACAGATCAAATTCAACAGTTTCGTTTATTCGTATTGCCATTATGCCAATAATGGGCCTAAACAAAATTTTGACCAAAAACAATGGCAATACGAGAGTCCAAATATGGAGAAAGTAGACTGGCTTCCATACCTGCGGTAATTAAATTTCTTTATTATTTTGCAACAAGAATATTGTATAAGTTATTGTGTACGATAATGGAAGTTGATGAAAACGGCCTTGAACTGATTCATCACGGTAATTTCGTACACGCTCAGCTTTCTACCCTATATTTTCTTACCTATAAGTCGGAGGTGGTCTGTTCGGTCTCACTGCATCTATTCTGTAATATTGAAAATAAGGCACCCGATGGTATCCAAATTCTGCGTTCTATGGACCACAAGCTACTATAAGAGCTCGAAATATATTCTTCGTAGAATGCAGATATTCGTAATACATCTACAGAAGTTGTTGACTCTCAATATCATAACGTTTTGATAACGTTCATAACGAAATTCGTGCATGATAAAGTGCCTCTTTAATGAATCACTCATTATAAAAATAAAGAAAACTATAAAAACCCATCATCGTTTTGGGGAAAGAGCAGTTTTATGAAATCTTGTAATGCAAAAGCTGATCCAACGCAAAACCTAATTGCATAACCGTAATGCATGATAGTTGCGTATGTAAAGAGGGTCCAATTATTTCATATTGTTGTTTCACTCCACTCTTTGTTGGACTGCGATATCCTTAATCTATATACTGAGTAACTAAGACAACAACACAGTTGTTAAGCGATAACTATCATCGCTGGGTGATGATTTATTTGTTGTCCATTTGTTGTCTTCCAGTTCACTGTGCCACAAAACTCAACATTTTACTGCCCACCACCATGTTATTTAAATTACATCTCCAGTGGTACAGCGACGACAACAATTCTTGCTGTAAAAGTTTTTACCTTTCTCTTCGTGACAACTTCTCATTCTTTGATTTTAAGCCGTTCTCTGCCATTCTCTGACATTGTTGTTTTTCCTTTGACAGCCTCTTGCCATAAATTTATTTTAGTCATTATAACTTCTTATGGGCTTTCACCTAACCTTCTAAATAAGAACTCGAACAATGTTGGTTTTTTATTATAGCCTGAAGAAAAACCAGTTTACCTGAACTTTTGTTAACATTTTTCCTTCGTTTTTTTTTTCTGTGTCCGTTCCATTTTTTTGAACGGACAAGACTGTAAGAATTACAATCTCTTCTTTGTGGCTTAAAGAAGGCAGCGCGAAAGAAGAGTTGAAAATGCAGATAATTGGAAAATAAAATTCTTGTGAATCGACTATCTCTTTACTGGCTTGCCAGAATTTACTGCCGGAATCTGATTAAGGCGATACTCGGTCTTAGTGGCATTAATGTATGCTTTGCTCTTGGCCGTTATGGCGAAGACTTTAATTCAGTGTTAATAACTATGGTTGCAGTCAGTAGAAGCCAAGCGATGGTTATACACAGACGATCAGAAAAACCACAATAAATCATAAAATTACAAAATTTTCATTACTTTCCAAGATTGGTAAAAGAAAGACCTTTCTATGTTTAGGGAGTTTACGCTCATTTCTAATTTAATATTCAAAGATATAGCTTAATGAGGAATTTGTAGGTCAATTTGGGAAGCATTTACTGGGCATTTTTATGGTAAAATACGCGGAGGATTTACGGTGCCGAGATTAGAGTTGGGTATGCTAATAAACGCACCAATGGATCGCCCAATACAAACAAATTTTTTTCTTCTTCAATTTCTAATTGCTAGACTACAGTAACGTACATTTTTGTCTATCATACTTTATAACGCTTTGCAAATTTTGAAAAAAAAAAAAATCGTTCGGAAAACATATGCCTTCTGGTACCTTCTACATTAATTGCTGGATTTCATCGGAATATACTTAAGTTCATATCTTTCACCCAATCGCCCCCAAATTCACATCAATTAATTGATAAGTTTATGTCTGGCAAAGAAGGAATGGACTGCAATACCATGCCGATTTCGGTACCATATCCTTGCTTTGTAATATCTGGCAATTGTTTTATAACAAATTTATTTATACATTCATATCACTCATTCGATTACATTAAATTCAATCAAAATTTGCATACATCCAGCGTTCGGTAAACTACATATAACATGCAAAATTTAAAATGGATTACA
>JAHXMU010000133.1:1583272-1599157 GCA_019455685.1 Philornis downsi | reverse complement strand
CTCTTTCGCCATGCTTGAGAAGACTGCAGTAACATCTTTATATGTGCTTTAGCTAAATCGCGCACTAACCTTACTTTGTAGTCGAAGGATGAATCTTCCTAAGAACAGTTTATATCGTTCCTAGTTTTGATGAGTTAAATAGTTTTTATAAATCATAACTTCCATCGAATCTTTCCCATAGTACGCATTTATATCTCGATTTCATGACAAATTTTCGAATTTTATAATTTCAAAGAAAGTTCTTATTAGCATTCTGGTAGTTTACTTTCGAAAAAATCTTTGAAAATTTGTCTTCCATTAGTGATGATATCAAACTGCTCCTCTGGTCATTCGATATAATTTTATATAATTTTCTGTATATCCGTGTCTGAATTCATTCCGATTCATACATCACATTCAAAGTCCTGGACTCATTTCTGAAGCGTATTTGTAAAGTTGAAAGGAAATGTGTTGTGTGCATTCTAAAACACTGTAACTATATTTCGTTGAAATCTGACGAGAGAGCATAGTGCTCTCTACAAAGTACTCTGACAATCAAACATAGAATTTTACACATTATGGGGAAAACTGCAAAATTGACTCATTCTTGGTTTACTCAAGATTTAAACTTCATTGAGACCAGCGTGTAGGTTTAAATAGTGAAATAACTCCTAATCTTGTACTTGATTGAGCAACAGTCACCGCAAGTGAGTGGATAGCGCCATTGACGTTCCTACAAATAGAAATGGACGAGAGAAACTGTGAGCAGTTCAATCCCAGACTATGTAATAGGATTGTATATATTCTAAGTCTGTCGATAAAGCAGTGTTTGGGTTCTATAGTAATAATAAATTACTAACGTCTAGGACAATTATGAATACTAATTTTAAAAGCTTAAAAGTATACCAGGTTCCGTCTTTTTTCATACCAACATTTTGTTTTACTTGCCTGCCAGGACATGTTTAAAATTCATCTATTTTTCTATATCCTTCTCCCCCTCTTTGGCGATTTTCCGTTTTTGAGATTGCAATTTACATCTGCCACGGATTTGCTTCTTTTTTTTTGTGGGTACTTATTAAAACCTTTTTTTTTTTAGTTTTGACCTTAATTTCATTGGCCTTTTTCGCGTTAAGTTTGTTTGGAAAGAATGAGGAATGGACGAAAAACACAAAATGTTTTCCGACTGGATTTCCGTCCATCAGTTCTGGAAATGTTATGTTGAAGCTGTTTTTGGTGTATATTTTTTGGCGACACAAAATGTGAACTGTTTTGTGATGTTTCCTTTTTCCTTTTTTTTTTGCAAATTGTATTTACACTCTGGCCGAACATAGTGTTGCCGTTTGGGATGACTGAAGGCTCAAAGAGAGGGGGAGAGAGAATTTGGCGAAAGAAGAAACATAAAACAGAATTCATTAGCACTTGTTTGCATTTTAAATCACAAACAATTTCTCTCCTTTTTTTCTTCTACGAAACAGATTATAAAATAAACAACAGCATATTTTACGGGGCTGCTGTTATGGAAAGGAGTGTGTATTCGTATATACAGCATATATTTGGGCGTTTATGACAGAGTTTATTATTTAAACTACTTTTAGCGGAGAGAGAGAGAGAGCGAGGCCTGATGATTTATGACCAAACTTATTGCATAATATTAGGCGTTAGTGAAATCATCATTATATTGTTGGTGTTTGTTCCATTCAGCGAATTAAAGTCGATCACAGCCTATATTTAGAGGATGCAATAATATGCAAAAAAATAATAACTTGTGAAAATTGTTTGCCAATGGCCTAGTTTACGTTTGTTTTTCTTCCGCACCGACCGAAAAAAACAAATTGATAAAATTGAATTCATTAGAGTTTGTTTGCTATTGTACCGAGCAATTATTTACCTAGATGACAAATGCATTTATTTTTAAATAAACACGAATTAATTAGTATACTTTTGGGGTGTGTTGAGGTTAAGGTAAATTGAAGATAAATAAATATCAATAAATGTCACTCAATAAATTGGTAATGGGAAAAAATGGAAACATTGCAAGATTTAATCTAAACAATTGAATTAATTATTATTTCAGACATTACAGTAGTTCCCTAATTGAAAAATTCCATACCTTACAAATTGTGTAAGTGCATTGAGGTGACTCTTCGGAACTGTCCATACCTATAGTATGTGTTGTTACCATTTAGGTTGACGTTAAAATGTTATCTGATTGTCACCATCCATGTCACGGTGTTTAGTACGTTGGTGGTGAATGCGTCTTTCTGTTTAAACCATTTTTATAATACTTATCAACATAGTGTTCTTTCTGTGATACACATTTTGTTCAATTATTCTCCAGTTCTTCTTTTTTGATAAGTTTCATGTTCAAAGTTTAAACCATTTCAATTTAAGTCCCTTTAATATTAGGTATTTGATGTTTATAGTCTATTCTGGAGAAATGTAGCTTTTTTTCGTATATCTTCAGTTTCTTTATTATTTGCTTTTTATTTTTTTATTTTGTTGTTTTTATTTCAATCATCATCACTGACTTCATTTAAAAATCATTGCCTAACTTTAGGGAGACCTGATGCAGACTTTTGTGTTTGTTCGTTTATTTATTTATTTTATTCGTGTTTCAAAATAATTTTGATTGATTTGCACAAAATGTATGTTGACATGAAGCCTAAAGCTACAAAACTGCATATTTACACACAATTTTTCTGTGGTCGAGGGAAAAGCACTCATCAGCAGTGGTTTTTGTGTGTTGTGATTTTGGGTGATACTGTATGCTCTTAGCTATAGCATAGGAATATTGTTAGTTGCTGGTTTGTTGAAATTTTTTTGAGAAATAGATGAATTAAATAAGATTTACTTGTAACTAGGTTTGAAGGGGAATGGAGCTGTTTAAAATTTGTAGCATACTTTAAAGGTGTTAACACACATCTTGTTGGCATAAAGTCGCCATACATCTTGGCATCTTTAGCAAATTAAATGTATTACCTGATTTTAGTTGCTTCCATTACTCTGAACTTTTTCAAACATATTAATTTTGAGCTGAAGCTTCCGATAAACCAAATACATGGCCGGTGAAGGTGTATTTAGTTATATGTTTTTTACAAATCATAACTTTCATCGAATTTTTCCCATAGTACGCACTTATATATCGATGTCATGACAAATATTAAATTTGAGCTGAAGCCTCCGATAAACTAAATACATGGCCGGTGAAGGTGTAGCATCAAGTCTGGCTGAGAAAGCTCAAGTAGCGAACTTCGTAACAACAATAACACGACATGATGAAATATGACCTTATGCGTTTACACAATGTTTGCATAAAGTTTCGAAACGTCTTGATGACAAAGCAATGCCTTGTGAAATTCTCAACAACGACAAAATATGCATAAAGCACTCTAAAGGCTTTCTAAAGATTCGTTTATGAAAATTATGTAGAATATTTGTGTGGGACTTTAAAATGGAAAAAATATGGTCTACTTTTCAAAGCTGCCCATTTATAGGTACAATAGCATATTGCTATACTCCAAATTTCGCAAAGTATATACAACAAAATTTACAATGGTTATAAAATCATTGTATCGGCGTTAGTTGTAATCAATGAATTTGTTCTCTTTCCAAAATATTATTAACATACAAGACCTGCCAAAATGGATAAAATTAAATTTTTTTCCAATTTTGTAATATGATATCTCCAAAACTTCCACCAATTTCGAAAATTTTTTCCAAGCTGAAGAACACCCATATCTTCGACATTTGAATCTCTGATAAAAAAAGCTTCCCGCTGTATAGTTGTTAAAAAACATAAATAAATGTTCTTTGAGATATTCTGTATGCATTGAGATGCGAAAATTGTATGGCATATTTACAAGGATCTTTTCTAACAGATAAACATAGTATACTTTTGGTTGCTAACAGTCTATGGCTTTAACTAAACAACAACAAAAATATTTCATTAATAATGCATAAATTGCTTTTCGTAACTGCAATCATTTCATAGAAATTTCATAAATAATATTTCAAGAAATAGAAGAATAGAACACATTATTTTCAAAGGAACTATTAACGTCACTGGCATTTCAATCTCCACCAGAGAATAAAATATAAAATGAACAGATTTCATACTTGTGACGTCTATTTTATTGCTTTGAACATTGAAACGAAAAGAAAAATGAACAGTGAAAAAAATGAAAAGAAAAAAAAAAAACAAAAGAAATTGTTTTGAAATAAAATTAAAGCAATAAAAATGCAACATTATTAATCATCATCAATCAATGTCATCGTTTGTGCATGGTATGGGATAGTATAGTTTGCATTAAGTTCAAAGATAGGTAGATAGGTAGGTGGGTTGGTAGTTAGTGAGTATCCTGTGATATATCCATCACATAAAGTTATAAACCCAATAGGTGTACTCGTGTATGAGTGATGTGATATCCCACCACTTGGGGATTTATTCACAGTTTTCTTTTACTAGGAGGGGAGCGCTGGTGCAGCTGCTGCTGATGATGATGGAGACGATGATGGCATTGTCGTTTTTTCCTCTTCTTCTCTTCTCCTCTCTTAGCTTAGCATGAAGATGCCAGTGGCAGTGCCTCAGCTCCTTAAGCTGTTCCTATTATATTGTTGTCTACTCCACCTAGTTTTATTCATGTCATCCTCAGAATTCTTGTATTTCTTCTTCAACGTCGATGTTTGTGTACGTGTGTGTGTGCTTGTATTGTGTTCGTCCTGTTTATTCATCAGTGTTGCGGGTGTTGTGTTTGGGTGCTGTTCTTTTTCCCTAACAACATGTCACAATATGGTGGAATATTATCAAGTAATAAAAGTCGTTTTGAAGAGTAAAAACTGTCGTCTATTTTGTGATTTTTTTTCTTGTGCCGTTGTTTTTTTCGCGTTTGTCTTGAACGATTAGAGGGTGAAAATGGTATTTTTGTGAAGCAAAAGTGCTTGGAAGCTTGATGCTTTTGTTTTTTATTATTACTAAAATAAAATGCTTGACAGCTGTCGGGCCGTTGCAAAAGAGGGAACAGGTTTTATTTTCTTCTAGAAGCTGAAAATTGTAAATTTGAAAGTGCTCAAATGCTTTAAATTCAATTAAAAATGTGAAAGTGGCAAAGATTTTGAAAGGAATATTGAAATTGTTGAAAGCTCCTAAGGTTATGCAATGGATGTTGAACTGCAACTAAATGTAGGGCTTCAAATTGTTGTTGCCGGGTTAATGATAAGTTATTTGATTCGTGTATGTCATTGGTGAAGTCAAAAGTGCTCGTTGAAGTTCTTGTATATTTATATCCCGTCAATTTTGAGTCCTTGTGGTTTTTGTTTGAATGGCAACATTTTACTTGACCGATTACGCCGAAAGTTTATGCACAACAATAAAGAAATTACGATCAAAACTAGGATATGGGGCTTATGAAGTTCCAGGTAACTAAAAACTGTAGCTCAAATGTTTCCTACGATTGTGTTCGTCAAGCGAAAGATCATGAAAATGCTATTTTTGTCATTTATCGGAACAGTTGCAAATCGATAAAGATTATACACGTATTTAAAATACAGGGTGCACCATTGCTATGCTTCCAATTAAGTTTTAACGACATAATAAACATGAGGTCAATCGTTGTCTTGCAAAGAAATCAATTTTTCCCCATCTTTGCTCACATCGCTATGCATCCTTTGAGTTCGTTAGCGAATTCCTGTGACGGTTTCATCTTGTTTCACCATTTTTTATTCATAAGTTGCGGAGATAATTTTTGCACATTCTAAGAATTGAATAAAATAAACGTTTGTGTGTTCGCAAAATCTCTTCAAAAATAATTTCATTTTTTGTACGCTGTTACGAAATAAAAAATATAGGAAGAAATGTGTACGCTCGGTTATCTGTGATGTATATATAAGGTTATATATAAGACAAGTTATAGGCTATTGTACTTACTTACAGATTCTTATATTCTTCTTCGGTTATGATCGCGTATAGTGAAAATTATTTTTGAATATTCCTGGAAATTTTCGGGATCTCTGCAAATATGAGAAATTTTCCAAGCCACTTCAGATGGTGGGTGGACGTTTTAGAAAACTCATCTTAAGCAAGACTTCCACAAATTGTGCACACTTTTAACTTTTATAAGCAAACCTAATTGCTAGCAAAATTCTGGGAAATGAGGCCAGATAAACCCTCGTAATAGAGATTAAAGTGCTTAGATTGCTTTTATTCAGGTGTGATGGAAGTTTGTTTTCATTTGTATTTAGTAATCTTTTTGATTTACAATGCTCTCGTTTACGAGAAATAGCAGTAAAAATGATCTTTCTATGCAATGTACTGCGAAAAATTTCATGACACCTTTCGATTTTGATATTTGATGTTTGATGTTTTATATCTGAAATTATAAATTATATTTTAAAAACTTATGACAAAATTGTGGTCTATAATCTTAATACTTATAATAACCACCTACAATATTGTGTCATCAAAACCATTTTTGGAAGACATATGGAATGAGTATATTGGACTCAAATTGTTCATTTATAGATTTTTCTTCAGCAATATCTCGCAAATTAGCATAAGAAAATTTTATTCCACTTTTGCGTTCTTCGGATCAAATTCATTATCGCCGAAATGCAATCGTTTTCACCTCCACAAGGTTTCAAAATATATAATTTCAACAGAAAATTTCGTACAAAATGAGAAGGGGGCAAAAATTTGATTCTGGAACAATAGTCTATGCATTACATACTCGTATGGTGTGATCCGGACGACCGTTAGACGCTTTTAATTTATTTCTCAACTTGATTTGTATTCATAGTAGGTTTTTGTACGGTTATTAGCTAAGAAAATTTCAATGCGAATTTGTATACTTTCGCATGTTAGCACAGCAATACTGACTATTATAAAGTACGCGCCTAAAAGCAGCCAACATTTATTTACAAAATTTATCCTAATTGTTGACTTTAGTATTTTATCTATAATTTTGTTTACGTTCTTAGCAAAGTTGAAATTGAAGCTTATTTAAAGTATTTTTGTTTCCACGAGCGATGGACATCTCTTTCGATTCTTTTGGAAGGATTTTAGAATATTTCTGTTCATTGTTTTGCACATTTCTACAATTTCTACTGATTTTTCAAATGGTACTTGGTTGGTTTTATGACTTAATATTATAACTTTGCTGTTTGATTTCATGGTATCTTGGCGGTGATCCCCTTAAACTTGATTTCGATGTATTCTGTTATTCAGAGAATGCTTAATTCAACGGCCAATGATTTCAACAAATTTATGATCCATAAATATCTAAATTAATTAACTTAATACTATATTTTTTAATTAGCCTTAGAAGATAGAATAAAAAAATAAAAATATTCCATTTTATGCACATATCTTATTTTTTCAACAAATTAATATTTGTCATAAAAGTCGATGACAAACGTATATACTTCGTGTATGTGTCGTAAATGTTGATCAGGTTTCTTGACTGACAAATCCTATAATAATATCTGAATTTAATGATTCGATGAAGTTCAAATTTTATTTTTTTTTTGTTATTTTTCTTATTTGTTCCATCTCAGTTTATTGAATTAGATCAAAATGAATCTTGTTGAAACTTGTATCGAGCAGAGTATAATATTTTGCGGATTGTTCATGCAGAACGTCCCCCTTCCCCTAATTATGACAGTCTCATCAAAATGATCGCCATTATCATCTATAATGTCCGGCATTCATAGTTTATTGATGGATGAAGAGCGCCGTTGATGATGGCATAACACTAATGTGTGAATGGAGTGAGTGAATATTTATGGAACTATCAACTCCCCTTCTGTTTTGGTTGATGCGTTATTCCCTCCCTTTATTGCCCTGTGCTAATGAATATGAATTTGTGAATTTGTTGCTGGGTAAAAATATAAAAAAGTATAAAGCCTTTTAAACAAAAAGCGTTAAAAAATGTAAAGTTGGTAGAAAGAATACCGGGGTTCACTGAACTCTCGCTTTTGTTGTGCGTGTTGCGTCCATCCATCTATTCTTTCATGCGTCCGCCCATTTGACCGGATTTTCTAATCGTTTTGGGTAATGGGTGTTATTGACTTACTCGCCTCAGAATATCTAATTAGTTTAGAATGTTTTGGTTGCTTTGCATAAATAGTAATTATTGTAAAACCTCACGCGCAACAAATTTCAGGGGTTGATTTTGTTTTTTTTTTTTTTTTTTTTGTGAAAATTTCTATATGAACGTTAACAAATTTACAAAAAATGGAAATTAATAAAGTAATGAAATAAATTATTGACTTTCACATATGGTGGTGCCGAAAATGATTTTAAATTATACTGGAGAGCAACATTAAGCTGACAATTAAAATTCAAATAAAATCATTAAATATAAACCAACCGTAACTAACAAATAATAACCTATAATAAATAACAAATTCCCTTTCATATCATGAGTAAAATATGGAAAGGCCCCTCAAATTTGTTTTTTTTTTTTGTTTTTTTTTTTTTTGTGAATAAGATATTTCATGACAATTCCGTATACCGTTTACTCTGTAAAAGCGAAGGCAATTCCGTCATTTTGACGTTGAAATTAAATTGTATCTTCAATATAGTTACCAGCATCCTGAAAGTATGCAATAGTTTGGAAACTCTTTACAACTTTTTTCCACTTGGTCACCGGCAGTCATTTGATCATTTTTTCTAATAAAAAAATATTACGTATTTACTCCGCAATGTTTTACGCCTCGAAATATGTTTCAATTTTCGGCTTATATTGTTTTTCTCTCTACTAAACAACAGTGTTACAAATAGTTTTTCGTAGATTTTCTGTAGGTCGATATTTTGACGTCAAAACTAAATGAAATTTTGACTTAAAACCCATATTTGAAAAGTGAGTATCTGAAAGTATGCAACACTTTTCAAATCACTTATATCTTTCCACTCTTGGCCAGCGGCAGTCATAGAGTTTTCTATTGTAGTAAATAATTTTTATCCTTTACCCCAAACATACGTGAAATTCCATCAGCCATGTTTGACGCCTTCAAATATGCTTTAATTTTTACCTCGTTGTTTCGTATTCTCTTTTAAACAACATCACGACAAGTAGTTTATCGTAGCTTATCACTTGTTTTACATTGTCCATTTTAATTGATCTGCCATCCTACGTATCACTACTGCTTAACCATTCCATGGGATTTCTGTCCAACATGTGTACTAACAGAATCGATAATAGGATACGTCCTTTCGTGTCCTCAGGTAGAAATTCAATTATAAACTCATTCTGGACAAACAATCTCAATACTAACATACCCAGTGATAAATGGTCTATTCGTAATTAAGAATCGTTTTCAAGTTTTCTTTTTTTTTTTTTTTACAACTTCTTCATTTTTCTTCATTTTGCCTCACTGCTCATCCTTCCCTGTCCCTCTTCACAATATTTGATAGTATTCCACATTCACTCAGGTGTTATCAAAAGTTCGTTTAAGTGAAAATAATTCGTTCCGGTGGATTTGATTCTTCCAAAAGCAAAGAAAAGAAAACAAGAGTGAAAAAATAATTAAGTTATAATCGCAAGGAAAATAATTGCAAACGAAAAAGAACGAAAAAACGATTTACAACATATGGCAAAGGTATGACCATCTCCCAACCATCTCACAATTTGTTGTCATCGTTTTATTACAATTTTGTAAAGCATACTTTCAGGCTGTCCTAACTGCTGACCAGGTTGGTTATATGTGTTATAATAAATATATTTCTCTAGCTAGACAAATGTGCCACAATCAGTAATAGTCGGTTCATTAAACATTTTCTAAAGAAGACTCTATTTATAGATTGATGAAGTAGAAGGTGAAATAAATAATACAAGGATTTTGGTTGTTTGATAGGAGGGAAAAATGCATTCAAGTGTTAAGTGAAATGTTGTAGAAAAGTTAGAAAAATATAGCATAAGAAACGGAGATGGAAAAAGGGGGAAAAACTCGTTAACTTTAGGGCTTTACTTGAAGGTACTAACATTTTTTCAAATAATTATAGAAGCAGTGGTATGATAGAGTGATTAAACAAATGTCTTATGAACTTTTATGAAAATAGTAGATGTGCTTTTAACTGACTTAAGTTTGCTAGAGAGTTGTGTATAATATTCGTATATGCGAAAATCACATTGATTTATTCGCATATTCAGAACGGAAATAATAAAAAGGCAGTAGGCAAAGGCTATGTCCTACTGCATTTGTAGGCTCGTGAGCGAGATGTTAATATCAATGAACTATATATGACAACACTTCAACAAATAACAAGTGCAATTAAACGGTAAAATCCCTTACCCGCTGCAAATTAGCTGATTTCAATGCTAGCGATGGCAAATATACCAAACACAGTATTGGCTATAGCTACTGTTTATACTATTTATAATTTTTTTTTATAGTTTATACTAGTTATAGAATTTATACCATTTCCTTTATTCTTTGCAATATTTTGATACTAATGAAACGTGCAACTATGTGCCATTTATGCTAGTCTTTTAATACTATTTATATCATTTGCCCAAATCATCTCGTTTGTAAAAACCGTTTATATCGTTTTAATAATTTATAGTATTTCTACTAGCTATACTGCATATGATGCAATTTAATTTTTTTGTTTTTTTTTTTTTGTTTCAATATTTTAATGTAATAATGAAATTTTTGTGATTTGCGTTTATTCGATCATATATAGACTTTTTCGCTTATTGGCACTAAATTAGCCTCAAAGTATGCACTGTGTTTCATTAATAAGTCGAGTTATTAATTCTATGCCCTCTACGTATTAAATAAAGCATTTTTTGAATTATTATCAGTGAGTCAAATCTGGTGTAAGCGATTATTTTGAAAGAAACTATTCTTTTTAAAACGGAAATTGTCATTTTCACGTTTTTAGGCTCTGCAATTTTATCTTCCAGCAGAGGAGAAAGCTACATCAATTTTCTTTTCCGACTTTTCCAACATTATTAATTATTTTTGTTTTACTCGATGTAATTCTAATTTCAAAGGTTCACTAACCTTTTACAATTTTCGATCAGGCATTGTCATTTTAATTTCCAACCAAAGTAGCTTTAGAAACTTAATTAACTTTCCGTATGCCATCAGTTTTTGTCGAAATTGATTGTTTTTCTCTAATTTAGTGCATCTCCTATCTCTCTCTCTCTAGCTCTGTCATCTTCCTTCTCAATACGCTTCAGGATGGCACCTTGTCAAGACTTTAGCATATTCCCATTATGAAAACTTTCCTATTTTGGTTTTCTAATACAATCACAATTACTTTTAGCATTTCTCCATGCAAAAGTTTATTCAACTCCAAATGAATTTGTTGGTTTTTTTCAGTTTTTTTTTCGTAGAATAGAAATAAGCAGGAAAAAAACAAATGCCAACAGCCAGCCAACAAGTAATCTAAATTCATTCACCAGTATCATTATTGGGAACTCAATTAAAAATTCAATTGTCTGTTTTGATTTGATTTAGGGGGGGGGGGACATTTCTTCGTTCCCTTCGACACGATCAACCTCTTTTGTTGTTGTTGTTATTATTGAGTTTAAATCGTCTCTGCTACTTGAACGTGTAAGCAGTTATGTGATGTGATTCTTCGAATCAGCTTTCGCAGATTCATTCTGATGTCATTTATCACTGCCTGAACTGGGGACCACAAAAGAGCCAGAAAAGGGAAGAGCCAGAGACACAAGGATGCCAACAAGAATGGAAGCTATAAGTATGCCAATGGATGTCACTTTATTTTTCGGTGTCCTTTACAACGTTTTGTCTGTAAATGTAATGCTGAATACTATTTGGTTTTTTGCTTGTTCAAATTTGTCTCTTCTTTTCCTTTGCTTCTCATATGTTGGAAATTTGCATAGCATCAATTAGTAAATGTAAAATAAATTTTGTGTCTGCAGACAAGGATAGGTCGATTGATCGTTATTAGATGTGTCACAAAAATATGTGTTTTAATTTCCTTTAACTTTAAGGAAATTAGATTTCTTATTAATAGTTAATGACAGCTCAGCGTATGCCTTGACTGCCCTAAAATATGTTTGACTTGGAATGCGAATTAAATAAGCATTATTGACGAATTGGCGTTCTATTTTAGCACAAATATTTCTTTTGAATTCAATGGCAGCACAATATTTCGCAGTGCGGTGCATAGGAATTTGAAAGAAAGTTGACGATCAAAGCCAAAGAATAGTATAAATACGGATGTTGCCGTAAGAGCGCTGCACATTGGTACTTTTCATATCCGTATCACAAACAACCCTAAATTAGTTAAATACAAATATAAGTACCTATATTAATGTCGCAATTAAACGTATCTTTCTTTTTTAGCCCAGTTATTGTCATGACTCATTGACTTATGCGCCGCCTATCATGTATTAATTGTACTTTTTTTAGTAAGCAACGCTTGCTAGCCCTTTAGTAGGCAATCAGTGCAGGAGATGATAGGCAACGTACAACCAGATATTGCTTTACTTTTAGCGAAGACATCTATTACGAAGTTTGCTTAACGCGATCGTATTTTTCTTTTTTTTGTCATCCCAATGACTTCCCACTAATTTTTGCTGAAAATGCTACGTTTATGGCAAGCACGCTGAAAATTTACGTTTTTTTTTTTTGTAATGAATAATTTTTCTTGGTCCCGCTGAACAAATACAATTTAAGTTTATAACGAAGAACATAAAAAGGACGGTATTATACAACAACATTTGCACCAAAATATCAGACGGGCTGGAAATTATAAAATCTGGAAAGCTTTGATTGCGATCAAGCAAGCTTCAAGAGTCTTGATGATGGAAAAAAGGGACCCGACATCTATGACATCTATTAGTCACCAGTTTACCGAAATTCCGCATTGAGATACAGGTTAGTGTTGAGGTATCAGGTCAATACTTTACAAATGGCGATTTAGCATCAGTACTTTAAGTTAAAATTATTAAATAGGCTCACGCGCCGACTATGTAGCAAAGTATATATAATTTTACAAACCATGTCTGACTTAAAAACAATAATGTCCCAGAGCTCTATCATATTTAGAAGAACCGTGCAAGAGCTGATAACGAATAAACAGTCAGGCACCTGTAGATTTTTCTTCATTGGAATATTTTGAACTTAACTTTGGCGTCCTCTATTACCTCTATACATTTGTATAATTACTAACAGTATGTACTAATTACTAATAGTATGCAATAGTTTCGAATGTATTTATTTATTCGCATTGTATAGTCTGTTCCAATAACTATAAATTTTAATTTTTTTTTTGCTTGCATCTCTGCTAACAAAATCAAGTGCCTTTAGAGCAGGATGTCGAGTAAATGTCGACTAGGACATTTAGCTGCTGTAGGACTGCTATGGTTCCTAAGAAATATTAGGAATTTGACATAAAAAGTTTTAATAAATGGCATTTTCCTTAGGCTAAATATTGCCAGTTAATAGTTGAAACACATCTTCTGCTGTAGGACTGCTAAGTTCTTAAGCAATATTAGGAATTAGACATACAATGTTTTAATTCCTGGCATTTTCTTTCGGCAAAATATTGGCAGCTAATATCTGAACCATATCTTCTAACGGCAGATGTCTTTGATATATAATGGGTATGATCGGCTATGACTTTGCCTAATTGTATGCAATGGTCGCCCGTATGCATGTGTGGGTTTGTTTGTGAATATTAGGATCCAATTTATCGTAGCTGTGTAACCACAAATGATTCTGAAAAGTACTGGGTATTTTCTAATAAAAACTGATTTAAGTAAGTATTTTTAGTATAATATATATTTGTCCTGTGAGGAATTTATACATGTCAAAACTTTTTGTAAATATTAACTATTTCCTTTTAAGGCTAAAGTTACTTTACTAATACCTTAAGGATATGTTTATGCTGTGTTTTTTCTTTGTGTATTTTGAAACTCACCACGATTTTTGCTCGAAATAACTTCTTTACATGTTATTAACCACCCAAAAGTATGCTTTGTATTTGAAAAATTTCTTTTTTTTAACCTTGAGCCACACAAATTTTGGCTTTTCACTTGTCAGAACTTTTTCTTACAAGTATTACTCGGAAAAGAAAACTTTTTACGACGTGTACCATGATTATGCCTAACCGCATGCAATGAATTTTAAAAGTTATTAATCATATGAAAAGTTTTTAGGTATTTCATAGTTATACCTCAGTTAGCCTACCATTCATGCATATTAAATATTTCATTGTTTTAAGCTCCTCAAAGTCTACAATGAGTTCAATATTATTCACAACTCAAATCGGGATTTTTATGCTGGAAAAGTGGAAACGTTCCCATTGCATTCCATCTTTTAAACAAATGACTATTCTATGAATTTCGAAACTTTTAACTGACCTTGAAGAAGTTAAATAAATTACCTGATAGTATTTGAAGGGATTTCTTATGGCTTTAACTAATAAAAATGTAGTACGATATGAAAGTTTCCCGGTAAAATGTGCAACAACAATTTTATAATATAAATTGCGTATAGTTTATAGTTTAACCAATTGTAATCAAATTTTATAGTAAGAAGTTGCCCAAGTAGCCGTTATAATTTATAAAATAATGCACATAACTTATAACAAATAACTTGGCAGTTATTGCAATAAATCGTTGTTCTTTTGTTACACTTTTCATTATCAGCGGAAATCTAACAAATCATTGTAATAATCTGTTGAGATAATTTATAATAGTATACGATTACTATATAAATATGTGATAATTTATTAATATAATATCTAATAGTATGCAATGAAGTTTTAAAATTGTAATTTTCTTACTCGAATTAGACTATGTGCTAAATTGATAGACTGTCGATACGGCTTAATATTCTATCTATGGTATTTTACAGCTCATTTGGTACTAGCTGCCATGTGTGCTAAGCTGATTAGCATCAAACCAACAGAATTTGTATTTATGTCTGGACCGAGCTTCGCCCGCACACATAACCTTTCTGCTTTGAATTTAAAAATTTTTCACTAGCCTTGAAATCCATAAATTTTTGCGCAAACCATTCTAAGGATTCGTTCAATGTTCTCCTGCAACAATGATAATTTAATAGTTTTTCTCTATCCCTCCACCCAAAAAGTATGCACCAGAATTTTCTACACCATTAAATTTTCCATAAGTCTTTACATTACTATTGCCAATGTTTTGATAGTGCCTGTTCAGGCATATTGTGTGCAAAAAATGACACATAAATTGAGAACTTTAAAGACCTTTAATTATGCAATAGTTTTTAAAGAAAGGTGGAATTTAAGCAAAAACCAATATGGAATATTAAATGCTCTTGGAAGGAAGATTAATAAAATTTTAAAAGCACTAAACCTTCAGTTATGTGAAAGTTTTTAAAGAAAGTTTAAATTTAAGCAAAACCTAATATGGAATATTGAATATTCTTGGAAGGAAGACCAATAAAATTTCAAAAGCATTATTAGGCAAAGCAAAGCCTAAAAGTATGGAAAGTTTTAATTGAAAAGGTTTTCTTGTTGTAGGTTTTTTATATACATCAACTTTCACAGGATGGTTTTCTCACACGTCTTCAATCAACAGACTACACAATATACCATAAAAATTGTGACTTAAGCTTGGTAATAATAGTAAATGTGATACCTTTGAAACCTCCCAAAAGAGGGCACATGTTTTCTTATGACAATTATAACAGCTTGTTTGCTTTGATTTCGTGTTAAGCTTATATGTAGCCTTCGGTAGGGATATGTGCTTCTGACTAACGTCATGTCATAACCAGCAATACCCCTTTCAAAATTTAAAGCTTACTTTAGGGCTTAATGTTCACATTTTGGGATAACTTTTGATACATTATAGCTAATTAATTTTTAAGTTAATACGTTGTTGTTATCCTCTACACTCAATACATATGATGTGCATGACATAGGTAGCATCAGCAGCAAAACTCAAAAAAAAA